>VZUI01089634.1:0-17791 GCA_013401135.1 Cettia cetti
CCCCCCCCCCCCCCCCCCCCGCCCCAAAATCCACTTCTTATTCCCACATTCTTTTTATCAGTTAGCTTTTCTCCTATCTCTGGCTTCCACAAATACATAGAGCTCAAGAGTTTGACATTTATTCTAAAATTTTAGCCTTAAACTGGTAAACTGCAATGGCTGGTTGAAAACCTCTATATTTAATTTTCCAAATGCTAAATTATTTTTGAGCTGTAACTCCTATAACAACTGCAATCAATTTTTCTTTCTTGGGATTTTCAAGAACCTAATAAATGTTGGCAACAGGGAAACTGCACACACATGGAACAAAGATTACTGTGCTTTAAGACAAATTCTTTTGTTAAGTGCTCATGCAGAGCACAATACATGAGAAGGTGCATGGGGGGTAGTTTGACTGCTGACATGCAGTTTCCAAGAGTTTCCAGCTGTTGAGTTTCTGAGTGCACAAATTTTTGATATTCTTTCAGAAGAGACAGCATGGCCTCATGGAAACAGACAGTTCATTTTGTCTTATGAAATGCGAGAAGATCTGACATCATCTCTACATTTCCATCTCCTTTTGAGGTGGTACATGACAATATGCAGTAAACAATAGCTCACATTCACCTACAAACACATTGAATTATGTTCTGGCAAGCCTTATGCAATGCACACAAAGTCTTAAATACACTCAAAAGCATATTACCCTTAAAAAGTGTCATCAAAATGCTGTGCAATAAATAAAGAAATTATTATTCTATTACTTTTTATTTTTTAATTTACTACTTCTTTGTTTCCTTATGACATACCCTTTATTTTCATGTGTGGTCTATACTTTCTTTATGTAGACAATAATCTCTGTGCAGTATCAGTGTGCTTTGCACAATATGTCACAGATATTTACCATACAAAAAGGGAAAAACTTATTTTCTTTATGATCCAAAATTAAAAAAAAAAAAAAAAAAAAAACACAAAAAGTGTGTCTACACAGTATTTTTTTTCTTAGAAGTATTATTTTGTTTAATAAATAAACCCTTTTATGAGGATCTTCACAATTTCCTGAACATTTCCTTCTTACATGAAACAGGAATAGGTAATACTCTACCTTTGAAAATATAAAGCAACAACAAAAAACCCTGCTATCTCCAGTTCAGAAAGCTGTCAAAATATATATATATTTTGTTTTAATTAAACTTCACTTTGATGTTTCTTGTACAGGTGCTACAGGAATTGTGATGAAAGTCTTTTTTTTCCAGTGGTGTGGGGACTCTTGATCAGTAGTTTGGGTGGAAAAAATAGGGTTTATATGATTCTATTTCCCAATCCTTCAGAAGAAAGTTGTGAAAAAACAATCAAACAAAAAAAGAAAACAACAACAACAACAAAAATTCCAACATACAGCAACAATAAAATAGACAAACAAAACACCGAAACCCAAAACCAACTACATAACAAAAGCTGAATTGTTGTTCAGGATGTAAATTTTGCTTGGAAATTAAGGGGGCTTTTAAGTGAATATTTCTAACATAAGCTTCCATAGGGTCAATATACTGAAACAAAACCTAATCTTATCTATCTTACCTGGGAAAGCAGCTTTAGCACAGAATTTCCTTTAAATCTTCACAAGAATAAAAACACCCCAAAATAATAATAAAAAAACCCCAGAAACTAATGAGATGTAGTGATGGTTATTAATTTCAACAGGTTGAGTCAAATATAGATTTTTTTACAAAAAGTTTGTAGATTTTTTTACAAAAATCTAGCACACCATACTATTAGTTACACTGATACACTTTTCTGATCTTTATTTTTAAGAGGGCTCTACAGCTATTTCCTCATGTTAAGAAGCTACCCCTTCCTATTTTTCTTTTCAGGGGGAGTGAGTCTCATGGTTTACACATGGAGCAATTTAACACCAGTTAGTATTGCTATATATTATGCATGTTTTATAGCATGAATCCAGAGATAATAATTTAACAAGAGAATATGACAAAAAAGCAGGACTTGATCTCACTGTGAGTATCTGAAATAGGATTTGTAATCACCATTTCCTTTGGGAGATTAAAATATTAAAACTATGCTAGTCTCACAGACTGTTCTTATGACAGTGCTATGTATAAACATCTCAATGCTTATTTTATTTCGCAGTATATTTCATGTAAGGTATCCAGAAGGGATGGGCAGATGCTGATGGCATCTGTCCCAGATCAGACACATAGACAATACTATCAGGATGTTCAGTTTGTCTGTTCCTGCTAGCTAGAGAAAACACATTGGATCACCCTGGCCCTGGAAGATGATTTGATTCGTATTTTATAGTGAGAGTCACAATTTTGAGTTATTATTCTGATTTGGATTGCAGTGATCAGTTGTAAGACAGGAATGGTTATCAGGGATCCCCAGGTAGCCCCAGTCACCTGATTTGCATTATGTTGCATTTGGCTGGAGTAGAGTTAATTTTCTTCACAGTAGCTGTATAGGGCTGTGTTTTGAACTTGTGCTGAACACAGGGTTGAAAACATAGAGAAGTTCTTGTTATTGCTGAGCAGGGCTTACATAGTCAAGGCCTTTTTCTGCTTTTCATGTTGCTGGTGGTGAAGCTGGGGCTGCATGGGAGGCTGGGAGGAGACACAGCTGGGACAGGTGACTCAAAAGCGATGTTCCATACCATATGACTTCATGCTCAGAATATAAACTGGGACGAAGAAGGAAGATAACGGGGATGTTTGGAGCAATGGAATTTGTCTTCCTGCGTAAGTGTTGAGAGTGATGGGACCCTACTGCTTTGCTTGTGTATGCAGCTTTTGCATTCCCTATTAAATTGTCTGTATCTCAACACATGAGAACCTTTAATTGTTCTATTCCCTCCTCCACCCCACTGGTGGGAGACTGAGCAAGTAGCTGTTTGGTACTTGGTTGCTGGCTGGGGTTAAATCATGATAGTATCTTACCATTTTCTGTTTCTTGACCTTACATTCTATTGCTTAATATCTCTCTTTCTTTGCCATTTTCTATTCCCAAATTAGTAGTCAATTAATTCCAATTTTCCTATGTCTGTGTCCAATTTTGGTTTATCTAGTGCTGGTACCTACACCCTCCCTTACTTATGCAGTATCACACTGCCTGCCTCGCTGCTCTCCAAGAAGGTCCACAGTGTTGCCATTCAGCTGCCTGGGATGTTTGGCCATTTCACTCAAGCCTCTCCCTTAGCCACCTGCTCAGTACCTCGGAGTGCTATCTGTAACTCTTGTAAACTTCTCACTTTTTTATTGATGACTTCCAGCAATTTCTCATTTTACGTCTGGCAGCTTCTCCTGTCTTGTTTAGCTAGCTTAATCTCAGGTGTGTGCTGAGTCAGTGCCTCAGACAACTGCTTTTAAACCTAGCATAAATATCTCCATTCAGACACAGTGGGGAAAAAAACAAACAAAGTGCAGAACTGTACTTTAAAACCTAGGGATTTTAATCTAAATACATCTTTAATTTTAATCTGACAACAAATATTTACAAGACAAAACTAAATTAGTTAGCAAGTAATTATTTAAAAGAGCTAATGTTATTATATGTTACTACAGTTTATTAGTTATAAGAAAAATAAGTTGTTCTTATTTAATAAATTTATAAGTTGAAACACTTGGATTTCTTTTAATAAATACAGAAATTAGTTTTTGTCTCATTCAGTTTCTTCTCTGTCTTTTGACTTTCCTTTTGCAAGGTGAAAAATGGAGAGAATTTTCTTCTTTCAAGACAGGCTGAGGATGAATCAAATCTAGAATGTTCCAAAGACATTGAACTTACATGGTTTATTCAAGTAAAATTCAAACTGGATTCAATTAATAATATATAATACACAACTTTTTCTTCAATTTTAAATTAAAATAGTATAGGGAAAATAGAGAAATGTTTAAGAAAAAATACCCCAGATATATTTTTTACATTTTCAAAGTTGAAGAAGCCATCATTGTTTTGATACAGTTTGATTCTTTTGTAGAACTAACTACATACATATATACATACTGAGATGAGATACATGGGGTTTTTTTCAGTAAAGCAAGAAAGATTTGAAATGAATTACTGTTTATATTCTGTGGGATTGACACTGTAATATTCTTAGACAACATTTTACTGGAATGCTACAAATCTAAATCCATTAGTGTTAGTAAATTAGTCCTGGACTGCAAGTCCTAAAACAATAAGTGAAAAAAATAAACAATCAAAATATAATGCATCCTTTAAATCAATTTGATTTTGTATTATATTTATATTTTTCTATAATTTTGTTTTCATTTTTGTTCTTTTGATTATATTTCTGATTTAATTTTTATTTCTAAAACATGCTACATGCTATTATTTTAAATAGTATTTCTTTTTTTATTTTTCTTCTACAGGATGTTAATCTGGTAATTGCTTTCATAAACTATAATTCAATAAAATCAAAAGCTGAATTATTTTAATTGCTAATAGTTCCATGTCTGTACTGTATTACCTGTGTCTAGTTTCTTAAGAGATATCCAGCTTACTTGTCCTACTTCCTCCTTGTTCCATGCCAACAATGCAAAGTTCCATGAGATTTTGTTTTGCTTTTTCTAGTGTGGATTATTTTTCTCTACTTTTAACAAAAGAGCAAATTATAATATCTAAAAAATTCAAAAGTGAGGAAATCAAATTTTATGGGCAGTCTATTTAAGCAGCTAAATAGACTACCAAACACTGAATGATCTAGGAATTAACATTCAATTAGCTGTTGAACTGGATTTTTTTTTCGCTATTGAAAGGCCAACACAGAAAAAGAAATGGTGTTGTTGAGTAGGTAATTAAAGTGCAAGCTGAGATATTCTTGTAACTGTATTTAATTATCTCACTAATGTAACAGAAAATGAATTAAATGAAAAGGATTAAAGATCGAAAAAGCCAAATGTCATCCAAAATGTCTGAATTCAATCACTCTAGCTCAGACAATGTGTCCTTGGCAATCATTGGAAGCTTACTATATATATATCTGAAATTCACTATCTCAGTTATTTCAGAAATATGAATTTCACAAAGTATTATGTAATTTCCTAACAAATTTCTCTAATTTTTAGTTTAAAACATTTTAAGTGCAAACATACTTTTATAAATAAAAATATGAATAAATAATAAAACACAGTCATAAGCAGCATACAAGACATTGCATGGAAAATTGGCTGATGTAATAAAAATCTAACATACAGTTTTATGATGTAAGTTTAGTACCAGTGCCAACAATGTTAACAGTTAAGTTGTAAGAGAACAATCACATGACCTTTTTTCCTAAGTACTTATATTCTCTGTGTTGTAAATGAACCAGAACTGTGGCTGGAATCAAATTTTCTTTTCCACATGGAGATTTATCTCAGTTTCAGTGCAAGGAGATCATTCAGCATTTAAGAAATAAAATTTCTTAATATCAAAGCCTTAAAAAAAAAACGGTCTGAAACTTGCTTTACTCCTCTGTTCTGTGAGGTTTTGTTTGATTTGTTTTGTTTTGTTCTTTTTTTTACCTATTACAGACAATAGAATCCTCCTCTGCTATTATGTTGCTTCTTGTACTAGTGGTTGAATGGCAATTATCTATTAAAAAATGCTCATGATTCTTTATTTCATGTATATCTAATAATAAGCACGTATTATGAAGTGGTTTTTGACTTTGGCTTTCCATGTTAAAAGAGGAAGAAATTTTTCCGTAATCTAAACTTAAACTTCAAGACTTTGATTTTCATGTCATCTGGGATAGTGATATTAAAAGCGTCCTGTCTTAACCAAGACACTTCATTCTCCCTTAATCTTTCTAATCCACAGTAAAATAAAGAATATTCCCATAATCTTTCACAATGAAACCGATTAACATTCAACATCACTTCCTGTTCTCTTTTGAATCTACTTCACATACTTTAACAAAAATTTCTGAAAATATGGATATGCAGTTGCATCTTACTAAGTGATATTTTTTACTAATTGTATGAACAATTGCAATTTGTAATGACATGCTCTGAAAGATGAGGATGAAACGTATGGAAAGACATTATTCATCTCTATATATAACATAAAGTGGTTTTCTGTTCCTAAAAAGCATAGCACAGCTGCCCAGATAAAGTAGGGCAGTTGTTGGGTAAAGTGGTTTTTTGAATCATCATTCAGCAACATTGCCAAAACCAAGATATTGATGTAAATGAACCAACAATGTGTGCAAGTGAGGTAATTTGCCTAAACTACTAATTTATATCCTGGATTAAAGCAAAGATATCATAAATTGGTTATATTGTCTTTTTCAATTGCATTGTTTTCTATAAAGCATTACTCATAGCTGGTTTTGGATCATTATATTAATTGTTAATATAATGGATAATTTATCCTAATTGACAATTCAAAATTTTCTTTTTTAAGCAAATGATTTATTTGATTTTCTGATAAAATGTACTTCAGTATAATTTTAAAAAATCAAAGCCAAAACTCCATAGCTTATAATTTTACTCTCTATGCAAAGCAAAATTTTGCAACTGAATTCCCCCAGTGCTACAAATAGATCCCAGTTGCAGCAAAGGTGGACAGCAGCATTCTGCGCTGCACTGGTAAAGACATCGTCAATAGGACAAGGAAGATCATCCTTCTCTTCTCACCCCACTGCTGAGGCCACATATGAGCTGCTGGGTGCAGGCCTTGACTCCCCAGTATAAGGGAGGCCTGGATATACGGGAGAGAGTTCAGCAAAGGGTCAGGAACATGATTTAGGTCTTGGAGCATGTGTGATGTGAGGAGAAACTGTGAGAGTTTATTATCACTTATCACTTAATAATATATTATTATTGTGATAAGTGAGAGTTTATTATCACTTTTCACTGTGTTTAAATACCTGGGATTAAAGAAAACAGTCAGACCTTTTTCTCAGTAGTGTCCAGTTGAGAGACAAGAGGGTATGGGAACAATCTGAAATGCAGGAAATATCACTTAAATGTGAGAAAATAATATTTTTACTATGAGGGCTACTAAGTGCTGAGCATGAGCAACCAGAGAGGTTGAAGTGGAGCCTTCATTCCACTAGATACTCAGTCCCTAACTTGATAGGTTGGGGCAACTCACCTTGGCTCAATATGTTTTCAGAGCCAAAGGGGTTGAACTAGATGATTTCCACAGTTTCCTCTAAACTTCGATGATTTTGTCATTCTATGAAACTCCTATGCACTAAAAATAATAAATTTTCTGACCAAAAAACTTAACCTTTTTCTATTGATTGAGTAATGCGTTGTTGCAAATCTAATGTAAAGTTGGAAATATGTACATATGAGCAGAAGTTCAAAAATCAGACCTATAGGAAAATTTACAGCAAGTTAAAGAATGAAACATGATTCTGGTCCTTCATATCCCTTCCCATGCTTATTACTTTATTTCTGAAAGCTTTTGTTTAATGCATCAGTGGTTCAAATAATATAATTGAGCTTCATTTACCTAAAAGGTAGTTGTGAACTAGCTTTTGAGTCTTTAGAGAATTTGTCATTTTTCAGGAATTGTAGGTACTTTCATCATATAATTTATTCACTCTAGATAAATATGTCTAAATTAGTGAAGATATCCCTATCTTTTTGCATTAACAATAGAGAGACTACAAAGCCTAGGCAGTCAAAGAGTAATAGGCCTGTAACTTTTATAAAGTGAGATGAACATAGAACAAGACATGGGTAACTCAGTAAAGTGCCCTACTTAAATTTGTATGCAGATGTGGGTGCATTGTCAAAGGCAAAATGTCTACAAAATCCTACAGTGCTTTCACTGGGAACAGATAATCTGGGCCCGGTTTAATTGTGCCAATCAAATATTCAGTATTATTTGACATAGTGAGGGCATCTGAGACATCCTCACAGAATTTGCAGGCATTTTATGGCACACACACAGTTTGACAATCCGTGCCATTCTGGAGGCCAAGCATTTCACATGGAGATTCTCTGGGAGCTTGTATTGCACCAGATGCCTCTGTCTGCATGACTGAAATGAGTCTGTCAAAAGAGCGAAACATTCATGAACCATGTGACAGTATTAATTAACTTGCTTCAGGACATGCTTAAGAAGTTACTCCATGTGTAATTGTATTTTAGAATACACATATATGCATATTATTGAATTTCTGAACAAGCTATTCATCAGAAATATCACACTCCAGGGAGGAATGCAAAACTGAAAAAAGGCCAAAGTGACATAATTTAGTGTATTAAATGTTGGACATGAATATAACCTTTTGACATAGAATAATGTCTTGAAGAACATTTAGAGAAGAAGTGTTATCAATTATTTAAATCTTATACTTTGCATCTGTCACAAAAGAGGATATTTCCATTAATAAAATAAATGAAAAAATATCCATCTAGATTTGTCACATTATCTTTCTAATATAGCTTGTGGTTTATCAGAATAAGGGAGCAGATTTACTTCTATCTTACTTTTTATTGTATTGGTTTGGTTTTGTTGGGTTTTTTGGTATAGGTAGCAGAAATATAAAATATATATATTTATATATATTTATATAATGTAACATATTTTACATATAATATTATATAATAATTTCAAACTCCAGTTAAGGACAATACAATTGGAGAAGGGACACTATTTTTTTAAAGGTGAAGGTTTATTGTGGTGTTTACGTCAGGGAACTTATGTCTCCAAAATCAATGGGGAATCTTGCTTAAAAATGGAAAGCACCGTGTGTCTCTTAGCTGTATAAAGAGAATATAAATCATATCCACTGTTATCTTTCTTCATTCATTTAGATGCTTTGATATTTCGTCATTACTGAAGGAAAATTAGATGCACTATATATTCTATGACATAATGTAAGATATATTCCATATTATATTAAATTATTTTAATAAACAGTAAATATTTAGAATCACTTTAATTTTGGATTTTTTTTAAACTCCAAAAATTTGGAGTCTCACATAGGCAATCATTGTACAGAGGTTTTGGATATATAGCTTACAGTAAATTCTGTTTTATATACATGTGCATATGCCCATATATATCTTTCCCATTGTCTTTTAATATTATTCAATAAGTCTGAATGTGACTACTGGAAGTACTCCCCTTCTTCCATAATTTGCACTATATTACAGGCCCCAGAAACACTATGATGAAAAAAGACCGAGGAAAAAACATGACAATACCTAGTCCTAAATACAATGAAAAATTTCTGATTGGTGTTTGATTTGGTTTGGGATTTTTTAATGGGATGAGAAAAAGATTGAGTACTTGCAGCAACTATAGTAATAAAAAAGAGATGGAATAGGTAAAAAAAGAGTGAGCATAGCAGGTAATGTCACCTCTCCAGATACTTACAGATTCCCTCACAATACTTGGGAGACTGGTACAAATACTTCCCACTCTTGCTCACCAGAGACATATTTGCTTCGCTAAAATAAATTCATTTTGTTAGCAATGTGCACAATAAAAGTATCAGAAACTCCTGGAAGAAAAGACAGAGGTAAAGCAACAGTCCCTCAAGCATGTTGGTATCAGAGACACTATTATGTTATTCTGGCTTCCTTCTCCTGACTGATGACATTTTGTGGTTGCTGAAGAAAACCGTAACTTCTGCATGTAACCTTTTGAGGTGGTTTATGACTAAAATCAGTTATTCCAGGTAACTTATACAGCTCCCAGTATTGCATATTGACCACTTTTAAATTCTGAATGCATTTCTTCTACCTCTTTGTAAAACATCTATGTTTTATTTTCCACCCTCACAGGCAGCTGAACTCACAGGCAGCAACAGGGAAGAAGGTGGTTAGCGCTCAGCTCTTTAGATAGCTTGTTATCTAAAACAGTAAGTAAGCTGGTGGTACAAATATATCAGATATTTATTAAAATATCACTAATATTTATGTGTCTTCATATGCTCAATTAGCTTTGAAAAATTAGCTTTAGTTGCCTGTATAATATAAGGAGTTTACAACAGAGTTGGGAGTCAAATCCAGTTTTGCTACATATAGATTAAGTTCCTTAACCACTAGAAAATCCTTCACTTTAGGCCTAAAAATCTACTTAATTCTACACCTTGGCTTAAGAAAAACATAATTTGAGGCATTTTGTGCAGACTTACATGAATGTTTATCTTCAACGGTAGGAAACTAGAAAGGATAATTATTTCTCTTTTTTTCATAAATTTGTAAACATTTAAAATAGACTATGAATGAAATCTCTGTCCATGCTTTCCAAAGATTTGGTCTGTTTATCCATTTAACAGAGTATTTTTTATGGACACTACTAGGAATATGTGACCAGTTTATATCTTCTCATTACCCCTAATGAACATTCCTGTCTTCTATGTTTTAACATTCCTTGAGCTCTCTTTGCCAGCAGGCATTCAATGCTGCAAATTGAAACACATTGGCAATCCATTTCACTCGCAGGTTTGGGCCATTTCCTTTGCAAGGAGCAGGGAATGAGCTGCTGGTCTAACTGAGAGTATCATTTTCTATGTGAGTGAAAGAAATTAGTGCATTGAACATGCCTATAGTCTGTATTTCGGAGCACAGATTCCTGTGAGCAATTAACAACTCTAGTTTAATTCTGGATGTGTTAATCTATAAGAAAATACAGGTGACGTCACTCAATGCCATAGTCTTCAGCTTCTCTGAACAAAGTTTTCTGGGATAATAAATGCACTTTTTAGTTTTGTTTCTGTCTTAAGTTGTTTTCCTCAGATGGAGTTGGGGAAAAGAGAAAACATAAAGATATGATATTCAAATGGGATGAGATAAAAAGAGAGCACAATGTTTTGAAGTGTAGTTTCTTTACTGTATAAGACTAGTTAGGAAAGGATCTGATGTGTTCTAAACATCTCTATGTATTTTCCCATGGTTTCATTTTTGACCAAACATCAAATAAAAACTGACAAAGGAGTAAAGGAGTACTCCAACTCATGAGCAAGGCTTCAGGAAGTTCTTCCAGTACCTAGAGGTATGCGTGGAACTTCTCCCATCATTATTCAAACTCATTATTCCAAATCAACTAGAAGAAATAAAGTTGTTTAGATTTTTCTTAAATTTCAGTACAGACTGATGAAATCATAGCTTTTTTTTACAGAGTAGTGGCTTATGATGGATTTCGCAAATGTAACAAATAAAAATGCTAGGTTGACCAAAGCTGACAATACTCTATAGAGTTCTTTCTGATTAATTTACCTCGAATTTCCATGACTGTGACAAGGTTCTATAACTTGTTTAATCATTTTGTCTAAATAACCTTCCTTCCACATTCTTCAGTACTTAGTTTTATTTTTATGTCAAAAGACTTAATTCAAGACAGATTTTTGCTTTTTGTTTGTTTTTTCCCATTAAGTTAGTTTAATAGCAAAAAGACATTGCAGATATCTGAAATTTGTAAAAGATAATTACAAGGTATGTAATAAACAATTTCCTTTGAGTATGATATATAATCAGATTGTCTTTTTATTTTCAGTGTTACCTTAAGAGCAGTCTCAAAATTGCAAGACTGTGAATAAGTTGGCAGTTTATAACACAAACATATTAAACTGCAGGTGTTTGCCTTGCCACAAATATTGGTTCTAGATTCTGACATTGATGAGTTCTGTATATTGACAGCTTAAGATGAAAGACTGAAACACAGACACAAATAATCTGCTAGACTTGAGTCCCTTGGCAGCAGAATATTTGACAGTCCTAATTATCTTGACTGGAAAATGGATGTCTACAAGCTTAGATAGACTGTGATATTTTATTAGTATGCCAAAACTTAGACTGTAAAGAATGTGAATCTGGTTTCTTGGGGGAAAGATTGTCATTGCTTATATAGCGTAACTTGAAAAATATTGAAAGCATCTTACTTAATATAAACCTTACATTTTTTTCTAAATAAGTTTGAAGTAAAGTTAGACTACTGCTTCACTTTGGATGGACTTTTCAGGGGAAATATTTATAAAAACGGTAGATATTAAAATTGCAATGGAACTCAGAGGACATAAATGTTGGTGCCAAAGTCTTGAGGTTTTTTACCAGCTTGGCCAGGAACTGGTTCTCGAACAGGAAAGGAGCTTCATGAAGGGGTAGTTATATTTATGTCCTTATGAATACTTTCTGAATTTTACAATTGAAGTCTTCAAAACCCCTAATTTGAATATCTGTTATATGACAGTCAAATACTACTTATTCTTGTACTTCACATAAGAGTATGTAAAAGCACTTTATACACAGTCTGCATGAGCCTATGTAATTCAATTTAAGTTTTTAGTGTCACTATGAGTCTAGTTAGAACAAACTCAATTACAACATTGATGTTTTGTAAGTATGTTTTATTTCTCATATGATTGAGATAGAAAATGGCATTTTATTTTTAGATACAAATAACAGTGAAAAACAGAATAATCTTAAGAAATGCATCTTCATTACTCTCATTAGCAAGATACTGTGTTTAACTTTGTATGATAAAAATTTGTGTTAATGGTATAGTAAAATTTACAATATATATACAAATGTATACAGGAAGCCTCTTTAGTGCTGATCTATTTTTGATCTGCATTTGCTTGACTATGCAGGAATGAAATTCTCCCACAATAAAATTTGAACCCTACTTTCAAATACTTTTATACTTTTCTTCTAAATTACATTGACATCAAACTTTATTATGATCTAACATTTCCCAAAATGCAGGGGTTTTTTATTTACTTCTAAAACATCTAAAATCTAGTTAATGCAAAGGTAAGACAAATTTTAGTAGTCTTTCTTTCTTTCTTTCTTTCTTGCTTTCTTTCCTTCTTTCTTTCCTTCTTTCCTTCTTTCTTTCTTTTTTGCTTTCTTGCTTTCTTGCTTTCTTGCTTTCTTGCTTTCTTTCCTTCTTTCTTTCCTTCTTTCCTTCTTTCTTTCCTTCTTTTTTTCCTTCTTTCTTTCTTTCTTTTCTTCTAGTGCCAGGGAGGTTGAAATTTCTAGCTCTAATATAACATTTTTTGGAAATTAAGAAAGAAGAGTAATTGAAAATCAGTAATAGGTCCTGCCATGCTAAGGGAAGCTTAAAGTGACGGAATCCAAGACAAAAAAAGTCAGAAAATTAAGTTGGCTTAAATCACAATGTGCTGCATAACCTTTATGACAGATGTGATGAATCAAATAGAAAAATAAAATAAAATAAAGAAAAATAAATGTCTGCCTAGTGAAAATTTATGATAATTAATATATATTTAAACAAAAAAAATCCACTTAGAAATGAAGAATATGTAGTAAGACAGATGAGCACAGATGAAACTAATATTAAAAACCAAAATATGAAGAACACAAAGAATGGATAAAACAAGCTCTATTTCATGTTTACTGTACTATTCTCTGGGAAGACTGGCACTATTTTCTGTTTCTATGGCTTTAATATATTCCTTGATGATGGAGAAGGATTTAAGATAACCATGATTGATTTTTTTTACACATACTTTCACTTAGGTATTTAAGCAACATAGGCATTACTGCTTTTTCCATCAAGATTTTAAATAGTCTAATAACTGTGTTGATGACATGAGACAGTTTTCATACAGTTTGTGTATGATAATAATAACAAAAAAAAAATTAAAAATCCAGGATTCTAGTAATTTCAATAATGTTTGTCTTGCTGATGTTTTTGTGATATTTTTTAATAAATAAAACTTTTTTTTTCTTTTTTCCCCCTGATGGATCAATTGTTTTGATTAGGACTTAGGTAGCCAGATACAAATGTCAAGGTATGACATTCTCAAATCTCCTTTTTTAAATGAAGCACTTACAAAATGCAATTCGTATGATCCTAAAATAAACATCTAACATTAGTCAGATTAAAAATCCTAAAACTTTTTTTTTCTTTATTATCAAAGGTTTCCTAAAGTGACCAGCTCAGAGCTTCAACATAACCTGTAACTATTGTGCAGTCATAAAATGATTAAGGCTGGAAAGGACCTTTAAGAACAAGTCCAACCATCAACCTAGTACCATCACCATGTTCACTACTAAACCGTGTCCTCAAGTGCCATGCCCATATGTTTTTTGAACACTTCCATGGATGTTAACTACAATCTGTTCCAATTCTTTAGAACTCATTCTGTGACATTTTCCCCCAAATATCTAATCTAAATTTTCCCTGGCACAACTTGAACCCCTATCTCGCTACAAGTCCTGTTCATGGTATTGTTGAGAGAGGAAGGTTTCTCCTGAGCCTCCTTTTTGCCACACTAAACACCCTCAGGTCCCTCAGCTGCTCCTCGAAAGACTTGGGCCCCAGACCATTCACCAGCTCCGTTGTCCTTCTCTGGACAGGCTCCAGCACCTCAAAGTCATTCCTGACTTGGGGGGCCCAGGATTTGAAGCAAAGCCTCACCAGGGCTAGTACAGAGGGACAATCACTGCCCTGGTGCTGCTAGCTGCACTATTTCTGATACGGGCTGAGATGTCATTGGCCTTCTCGGGCACCTGGGCACACGCACTGGCTCAAGTTCCCTGGCTGTCAGTAAACACTGCCAGGTCCTTTTTCTTCTTGGCAACTTTCCAGCCACTCATCCTGCAGCCTATAGCTCTGCATGGGGTTGTGATCCAAGTGCAGGACCTGGCACTTTGCCAGAGTTGAGCTGCTTAAAGCAAAACAGAGATTATCTGTGAAAGTCTTCAGTTATGTCTACATCACTGTATTCACTAGACAGATAATTCTTGAGCCTTTTAAAGTGGCTAAATCATCACTTTTCAAGTATCTTTCACCTATGTCTGGGTACCTACAGCACAAAGTATTTGGTTGCTTGTATTTAGTTGCCTGTGTTGGATATACTGTGCTAATTGTTTTTATTTTAAAAATAATTTATCTGATCTGTAAGATGATCTACAGTCTAATCTGATCACAATATCTTTTTCAGAAAATAATACTGTGGGGTTTGAAATATTCTTAATGCCTCTCTGTATTCTAAATTGAACAAAAAAAACTAGTTACCTGACTGCAAAACTTGAAGATAACAAAATTTGGAACAGGCTGACAAAATGAATGCAAATATTAAACTACAACTTTTTAAAATTAGTTTGGAAATTTAGCTATGGCATCTAATTGGATTACTCCTTTTTCTCTTCAATGAAATGGTTTGAACTAGAAGTAGATCCAAAAACTCAGAATGAAGCAGCCAAGATTTCACATTGCACAAATTATTGTGTAAATCAAGACCTTTGAATATTACCAGCTCACATACGATGTCTAACTGTCCCAATCATTTGAGGTTCTACAGTTCATAATCTAAAGGAAATAAAATTTGTGTTTGCCATAGTGTTGATTAGCAGTAGCTAATGAGGTTGAGTTTCCAGAAATCAACCTTCATGCAGGACAATAACTAGTGAACATTACTTGCTTGCTTTACCATTAATTTTCATCGTAAAAAACAGCTGTGTCTAAGGACATCTATTTTACAGGTACATTTTTTTTCAGGTACATGGTGTGGTTCTTGGGGATGTCCCATTCAGAGCCAGGAGCTGGACTGCAATAATCTTTGTTGGTCCCTTACAACACAGCAAGTTCTGTGATTCTACTATAAATTGTTTCAATTTTGTGAATGACTTGTTGAAAAAACCCCACATATGTTAACATAATGAAGTGCAAAAGACTGTCTTCAGTAATAAGTTGACCTTGACTGGCTGGCAGCTAGACATCCTGACACTCTCTCCATCCCCCTCCTCAACAGGAAAGGGACAAAATAAGATGAAAGATCTTGTGGGTCAAGAGAAAGATAGCAACTGGGGGAGGTGATATCATGGAATATCATATCACTGAAGGACTGTGAGGGGGACCCACACTAGAAGAGGGAAAAGGTTCAAGGAGAAAGGAGTGGCAGAGAGGAAGTTTTGCTGACCATGAATATGATCATTATCCCAGAGGATAATGTTCTATAATGGGTATAAAGGAGTCAGCTTGAGACTGGGGATAAAGGGGATTGCCGGATGTGGGGAAGGCATCCAGAGTTTTGTCTTTTTTTGTTTGTTTGTTTTTTCTCTACCCAAATGTTTATTTGTTGGCAATGAAATAAATCAATTTTTTCCAAAGTCAAGTCTGTTTTGCCTGTGTCAGCATTTGGTAAACAACCTCAGTGTCTTTATTTGAAATCAGCAGCTTTTTATATTCTTTTCTTCCCTTGTACTATTGAGAAGGGGAATGAGAGACAATATGGGTAGATATCTAGCAGCTGGCAAAGGTCGACCCACACACTTACTTGTGAGTACAAATATACTTCTTGTATATGCTTGTGGTTCTTGATGGGCTTAAACAACACATACGAAGAACAGGTATCTTGGTAATAATTTTTCAACCTGAAAAATACCAATATGTGCCTGCTGGCTGTGAGATGATTTCTAGAATTTTCTTATAATAAATATCCTCAGACAGACTGAGAACCTTTATCAATTAAGTTTTTGTTTGATCTTGATTTCCCATACCCAAGCACTGTTTCCCAGCCTCAACAATCCCTGCAACATTTGCTTTCCTTCTAAGGCATTGAAACTTATGTATTTTCACTGAAGTAAGTTAACTATCAAAGATGTGAGAATAAAAGCAGTTTCTAAGTAACAAAAATAATGAGGAAGAAAAAATAATGTATATATGAACATTTTTTTTGTCTTTTCATTGAAAGAAAAAAATAGCTAAATCAAATGCATCAACTCCATTAAAAAGTTACATGCCCAGTAACTAAATACTTACAGAAATGTTTCCTCAGTGGAAAGAAATCAGAAAGCAAACCGGAAAGTCATAGTTTAAAAACAGATCCAAATGACTAAGTTTTCTTATTAATGTTACTGAAAAAAGAACATAAGCTTTTGCAAGGTTTGAAAGCCTTTAAAAGTAATTTTTGGCATCTGTAGCAGTGTTTCAATTAGTGTGTGAAAATCTGGCAATCTTTTTTAAAAGCTTAAAAATATCTCATATAACAGATAGATCCAACCCACACTAATTTGCACCAACCCCTAATGATTTTTGAGGTCCTAGCTAACTTGAACTTATATAATATTTTTTTTCTCATAAGACACCTCAAAAAGATATGCTTGTAGTCATATTTTTATTGGTAGTAAGCTCTGTCATGTAGAGGTGCATTAATTTTACACTATGTGACAACTACTAATGTTGAGGTGATTACTTACAATAGGTAATTTAAAGTGCATATTCAGTTTGATCTAAGTTTCTTAAATGAGTATTTCATTCGAGTGTCTCATTCTGAACAAATAAATAGTGGTAGTTCTTGCAGTTCAGTTAAGAGGAACAAGTTTATTAGAGTTATCCAAGGATAGAAAAGGAATTAAAACCTATACCAAAACTGTTTTGAAAACAGTAATAAGTGTTAGGAGATAACAGACCATGAAGGTTTTCACAAAGTGAAATGAGAATTGTGTCATAAATGACCACTACCTATTTATTAGCTGATATGTTTAGGGTAAGTGACAGTGCTGGGGAAATGAGTCTAGATAGTCAAAACTCCCTTGTATAGACTATTCAAATTATATTAACTAGAATCTATTTACTATAGCAGTACTGAGTCCTTATATGATATCTCTTGTGAGATGTTTCAGCCCTGCTGTACTCTATTCAAACCCAGTTAATATATATACTATGTTTATAGATATTTATTGTAGATATATATATTTATAGATACATAAATTAGATATGCATGTGTATGTGCATGTGTATTCTTATCTGCTTGGATGTGTCTTTATGAGACATGCTCAAATTTGTTTCTCCTTTTTTTGGGAGGGGAAGGCAGGTTGAGGCCTGGTTTGAAACAAAATCAAAAAAGAAATTTACCTACTGCAGAGTCAAT
>VZUI01089634.1:17880-79807 GCA_013401135.1 Cettia cetti
TCCATTCTGTGTATTAGCCGCTTTACAACTTCCAATTTCCAAGCAAGAATAAATATTTTATTTTCAAAAGAAATTTAAACCAGGACCCATATTTTTCTCCACTGAGTGGAAACTGGAGTGTTCTAGCACATTGACAGATGGCAAAATCAGGATCTGTGTACTCCTACCATAATTTGCAAATGCAAAAGTGAAGAAAAAAAACCAGAACCTATGAAAATTAGTCATTATTTTTAAAATTTTGTTTCTAGATGCTGGTTCAAGTAGCAAAAGAATAAATTTAAAACCATCTATAAAAGGGCAGTTATGCAAAATGACTAGTGTGTGATGAATTAGACTCTTCCTATACAGCATTGAGCTGATTGCAAAACAAGGATGCAATTTCATGCCTTTACAACTAACATTTCAAAAAAGGTGTAATTTAAATTTCACACTTATCAGCAGTGATTATGATCTAGCTTAGCCTTTTGTTGGGTGAAAATGTTTTGCCACTGGGTTCACAAGTTTTTTAAAGATTCTGTCCTTCTGATGTTAACTTCTGTTTTGACAGTCACTTCTGGTTAACTCTGGCCCATGAAAGTGTATTAGACATAACCCCATTAGTTTACCAGTGGTTATTTTCTGTTTATGTTCTCTCTTTCAAAACAGAAATAACACATAGATTTTCTTTTAGAAGGAGAAAATCTTAAATCCTTACTTTTGACACTCTGAGTAACACCAGTCCAGTTGGACTCTCTTCATTCCATGTTTTCTCAGGCTGACTCAAGGTATTAGAACATATGTGATAACTACCATTTTCTTGCATTTTTACTTTATGTTTTTACTTTACATTATATTACATTGTCCAGGTGTTTAAGCAACCGTTATATTTCATTTAAAACTAGTCAGTGCAATTAATATTGCCTTAAGGAACAGAGAAGGAACTAATAACCTCAACAAAAATATTCTATGCTGTTTGAAGCCATGACAAATCAAGACAAGATAAATGGGTATCTTTTCTGAAGTTACAGATGAAATAGAGATGGGCTACTGCAGGATTTAAAGTGAAGCTACATGGACCCAAATAAGCAGCTGAATCCTGCTGCCCAGTATAACCATTTTAAGGCAACAATATCATACAGACAACTCATTTCATTGATCCTGAAGATAAAGCCCTCCATTAGGAATATTCAGCTTTCATGAAAACATTATTTCCTTTGATTGCTTCAAAATAATGCTCATCAAATCTGCCAATTATTTTCATGGGTTTTATGGTTCAGGGTTGTTTGGGTTTTTTTTAATTATAGATCATCTACAAAGACCCTGTCAATTATATTATTTCCAGAGTCTGCCAAGTTAAAAAAAAAAAAAAAAAAAAAAAGCCTCAAGAAGCCAAAACCTGATTAGAATCAAATTGTAATTAATTCAATTGCAATGTTCTGTTTGCACCTGTTTTTTCAGACTTCACAGTTCTAAGTCTACCAACAGTTTACCATTTGATTTTGCATTATGTAAGTCTCTTAAATCAAATATATTACAATATGTAGTAGAATGCGTGACAACAATGTAAATATATTAATGTTACTAAATTTATCAACCAGATATGTTGCTTTAAAAGAGTCAATTACTTCAGTAGATCCACTTTCCTTAGTCTAATTTTGATTTGTATTAATTGTACTGCCCCACTGTACACTTCATTTTCTCTATCCCTCTTTTTTTTTTTTGTTTTTATCAACTTGAATATTAGGTCTCTATTTTTGAAGATCATCTCAAAATTGGTCAATGCTCCAAATTTTTTTTTTCCTAACACACGTAGGCCCTCTATTGTTATTACTTGTGAGAGATTGGAAGGATTGCTGGCATGAAACATTTTGGGTGCATGTGTCTGTGGGAAGGGACAGGCCAGGCCTTGAGCTGGTGAGGCAGTGCTCTGCTCTGCACACCCCACATCCCCAAAAATCCCACCTGGGGGCAGGATTCTGGAAAGCCAAAGGGCAATTAAACCAAAGCATGAGGTAAGTACATTTCTCGACTGTACATCCTCTTGGAATTTCTGTCAGCAGAACAACCCTAAAACCAGGACTGCTACCAGCTATATTTGTTCTTTCTATATATTTTCTGTCTTCCTATTCTCTTTCTGCTTCTAATTTCCTCTTCTTGGAATTTTGAATAACTTAAAACTGAATGGGCTTGAAGTTTTGAATGGGTTAAGTTAATGCTTTGTGAACTGCTGTATGTCAATTCAATGCTACTCTAAACTTTTGCTGGAGGTCTTTGATTTTCTGAAGTTGCCAGTAAAGTTTTTTGTTGCTTTGACCTCTTGAGAACATCTTGGAGGTATTTCTCCTTTGTGTCTAGCTCAGACTACATGAACAACTGTAAACCATGTTAAGAATCCCATTGACTGAGTTTTCTTGGGCCTTACATTAGTACTGATTCTTTTACTATATATATTTACCAAAGGAGTAACGTTAGATGTAGGATATTATTCCAGGTGCTGTTTTTAAGAAATCTTTCCCCCAAAAAATACTATCTACAGCAACTTTCCTTTTGTGCTCCTTTCCTGTCTCTCCATTTTTTCCAAACATTAAATCCTAATTCTTACTGCTGTAAACTCTTGTTTTTCCTCATTTCTATTTGGTACTTTTATTGATTTTTTTACCATTTCTTAGTTTTGTTAAGTTTTGTACGTTGAAGTGTTCTTGGGAGTTAAGGCAAGAGAAACCAAACAATTGAGGTCTCATCAGTATATAAGGACAGAAATGAAATCTCACTAATTATAAACAATTTCAATCATTTAAAAAGAATCTGTTATACTTGGCCACCAAATTTTTTTATATAGAATAAAATGCATATTCTTCCAACAGTCAGTATTAATCTAATATTCTAAAAGTTAGTTTCAACTATGCCCAAAGGATTGTAGAATGCAGTCTATATGCTTTGAAAAGGAATTGAAAAAAATAAACACAGCTGGGCTAAAAATCTTGCCTTTTCTTCTGTAAAATAAAGTTGTTTAAGAATCTCCAAGTAAAAGATGAGAATAAAATTGACCATGCCATTCAGATGCCAAATACTGTGAGAACTGGTCTACTTTTGCTCCCTCATTTGTGAAATCTTTTTAATTGAGTTGTGGAATGTTTATAACCCCAAGAAACAATTAAGTTTATTTCTTTATTAATATAACACTTGGTGCTACAATATCCTGAAGGACATTTTTCTGCAAGTGCAAAAGAACACTACATTGACCCTTGGCTTCTGTTTCCATTTAACTCACAGACCTGTGAGGAGTTCATCAGTTAAAAATAATTACTTTAAGTCATGCACAGAAACAGGGAGAAAAACTGTATTTGTTACAGGTTTCAAAATAAAGGTAGGGTTGTAACTTCTAAGACTTAATAATATCACTTGTATTATCAATTTTTTTTTCTCCCAGAGCCACTGCTCTCTTTGCCTTTCTTTAGAGCAAACATTCAAATTAATTTTTTGTTTTAATGACAATTTATGTCGATGTCAGCTTTAAAGTTCATGCAAGTTAAAAGGTAGACACGGTATGGTTCTCAGCTCCTAAGTTTATGCAATCTTTTAAGTAGACACAACATTTTTCTTTATGTTTATTAATGACATTTCCATAAAATGAATTCTTCAGGTCATCTTTTGGCTCTACTGTTTGCAAATGTGAAATAAATAGATATATGTGACGCTAATAAGCATTTCAAATCAAAAATTTAGACTAGTAGATATAAATACCTGATAGGTATGGGAGCTCAAGCAGATACAGTATCATCATGTAATTTAATTGTTTTTTCCTTTAAATTTGCAACTGTACATTCTTATAATAAAACAAATTTCTTAACCCTCTCTTTAAAAATTATATAAGTTAATAGGAAATGCCAGCTAACTTTTCCATTTTTTAGCTTTCTTCTGGAAAAATAATTTGCTTATACAGACAATTGCTTGTGTTGTCATTGTACCATTTAATTCTAAGCAATTTGCAGTCTTTATACAACTTCAGTTTTGATGTTTTGGACAGTGTAAAGATGTCCAAGGCTATATAGGGTCTGTAGAAGACTGTAAGGATTGTTTACTTATTTACAAAACATTTTTCAGTGGGATTGAATTGATTTTTTTTTTATTGAATTGAGAAGCCTACATAGGAAGAGGAGAGAGCAAGACAAGATGGGACTTTGTTCAGTTTAAAAAGGATTAGGAGGGAAAGATGTCACAGGGCATAAAATTGTGAGAAAAATGTTCCAGTTGGACTCAACAATTATTACTGTTAGATTTTTTATAAAACACTTGTCTTTTCAGTGGAGTGGAAAACGTACACAAACAAATTTACAAATTCAGAAAAGAAAAAGTAATTTAAATTGGAGAAAAATGAGTAATTGGATGATCGAATGTGAAAATAATGGAAAATCGCAGAATGGGTCAGGTTGGAAGGGACCACTGTGGGTCATTTGGTCTAAATTCCCTGCCCAAGCAAGGCCACCCTAGAGCACGTTGCTCAGCATTTTAACCAGATGGTACAGCAAAAATGAATATTTAATTCCTATAGTATTTATTATATATTGGCTGTGGCCTGAAGTTGCTGATTTGATAACAACAGATTTTCAAGAGACTAGGTTTCTCTTTTGGCTTTTTTTTTTCCCTCCACACAAATCTGGCATCCCAGCATCACAAAAAGAAGTGACTAGGGTGAACAAGACATCTGAAATAGTTTGGCAACACTGTGAGTTTTGTCTGACATAAGCAACTAACTTTTTACTTTCAAAGTTTGAAGTAGCTGTGCAGTAAAAAAGCATTGAGTTTTGCACAGTTAGGCAGGCAGTCTGGCCTTTCACAATACACCCAGAAAAGGGAGGATGTTGGCAGTTATCTTCAAGAGTTCCCCTCTTAGTTGCTTTCAAAGTTCTGGTTTTCTGTTCTGCACGTCAAGCAGGGCTTCTAGCCAGCAAATACTTCTGATTTAATAATTCCCTAACAGTCTGTGGTCCAGCTCAGTCAGGAGGTGTCAATACAGCAAAGTAAACACAAAAGAAATGCCAAGGAGAAAGATTTGTCATACATCATCTTTATTAAAATTAATTTAATTTAAGAGGTGTTTGGTTTGGTTGGGTTTGGGTTTTTTTGATATTATATAGCCAAAGAAGCAGTCCTTACATTGGCAAATCTTATGAAGCTACTTATATTTCCTTCACAAAGTTCAGTAAAAATTTAGTATCTTTGCTGTTATGATTTTCATGACATAATTGCCAAAAGCACAAATCAAATGTTCTGAAAACTACTTCTAATTATGAAATAACATTTCAGCTCCAAGTGAAAGAACATAATGCTCTGACAGACATGCATTTATGATCTAACAATATTTCTACAAACAGAAGCAAGCTCTTATTGCAATTAAATTCCAATCTGTTTGTAATATCATCGTATCAAATTTATTTCATATATCTTTGTCTTTTCCAAGAAAACATACAAGGATGAGAGGGATTAGTTATCTCGTTAGAATAACAAAAGTCATATAATCATAGAATTGTTTGGGTTAGAAGGTATTGTAAAGATCATCTGGTTCCACCTCTCTGCCATGAGCAGAGACACTTTCTACCAGACCAGGTTGTTCAAACCCCCATCCAACATGGTCTTGAGCCCTTATGGTTTAATGTCAGCAGTTATAAAAAAAAGTCGCAACTAATATAATTTTAGCAGATCTTCACATTTGTAAAAATGTTTATTTTGTACCTAATGACATTATTAAAATATTTTATTCTGCATAACCCTTGACAAAATAGTAAAGTAATACACTGAAATGCATCCTAAATAAATGATAATAATTGCTTTTCAGATACTCTGTAGAGTAAAGAATACACTGCAGTTAACCTCTCAGCATAGAAACAGCCTGATAAAAATCTGATTTGGATTGCAATATATAAGTACCACTAAGGAAAATCAAAATAGTATTCAGACATCTATATTACACTATTCTCCTGGTAGATGAAGAACTGGATGAACCAACTCTTAGTTACGTCTGACTCTCCCTGTGTCCCCAGTTATCATAGTTTAACCAAAGGCAGCAACTAAGTTCCACACAGTTGGTCTTTCACTCCCCACTCCCTGTTGGATGGGTACTAGAATAAGGACAAGGCAAAACCCACATGTAATGGTAGAGCAGTTTAATAATTTAAATAAAGTAAAATACAATAAAAATAATAATTATAATAGCAACAGTAATAGTAATTGTATTAGGAGGAGGAGTAAAGAAAAGAGAGAAAAATAAATCCCAAGGGAAAAAAGTGGTGAACAATACAATGGCTCACCACCAGCTGATTATGCCCAGTCTGTCTGAGCAGTGATCGGTGCCACCCAGCCAATCCCCCACTGGTTTATGCACTGGCCAAGGTGTTGTACAGTGTGGAATTTCCCTTAGGCCAATTCACATCAGTTATCCTGTCTATGTTCCCTCATGCCTTCTTGTGCAGCTGCTCACTGGTAGAGCATGGGAACCTGGAAAGTCCTTGACTTGTAGTAAGCACCACTCATGGAAAACAGGGCATCACTATGTAATCAATATTATTCTCATACAAAATCCAAACCACTGCACTGTACCAGTAACTAGGAAAAAATTGAACCTATCTTAGCCAAAGTGAAGACACCCTTGCTAAAGTACACTCCTTACAAGGTTCATGCAGTCAGTCTGAAAATAAAGATTCTTGTGAGATTTTGGATTGCTCTTTAAAATGCATAATGTTGTAAATGATCAAACCTTTTGAATGGAATTGGATAGTTTACTAGTTATAATCATGCAAATTGTTTACAGGCAATTTGTGAGACAAACGTGCTGATGATGAATGGATCAGAGACCTCATTGCTATGTGCTGCCTTAGCAAATGTTGCTTAGTAACCATAAATTTTCTCCCACTGACCATCAGAGCACATAGTTAAAATAAAAACAAAGGCCAATGGAGTTTGTTGCAATTCAGTTTATAGATTTATACATCAGTTAGGGAATTGAAGAATTTTCTGAGAACAAAGATTAAAGGGTTGATAAATCAAACCGTTTCAAACTTGAAAACAATCTTTTGCTGGACTGATAGTCATTAACAATACACATGATTTGCTACTTAATCACTAACAAGTGTTATCAGCACATAGATGGAACAGTTATTACTTAGCAAATCTGTCCTAAGCTTGCCATAAATATACAGAACCATGGAAGATTTTTTGTTTTTTTTTTTGTTAGCACCAATGGCTGTGATTCATAATCATTCTTAGCCATCAAGATGAAGGTGATCGTGCTCTTTGACAGGGAAACTGGAGAAAAAGTTGAGATGTATCTTCTATTACATCTCTTTCCTATCTCAGTGCCAATGCTTCTGTCCCTACCTCCAAAGAGAAAAAAATTATCTCATCTTGGTATATTATTTTGGGGATTATTTCCTGCTCCTCAAGATTTATTTTCTCAATGAGATTTTACTTCTTGCACATATTTTTAGGAATTTCTTTTGTCCACTCCTAGATTAATATCTGTAGCCACTAATGGTACTAAGATACAATATATTACAAAATATTCATACACTGTCACCAGTTATGTCATGATTATATGTTGTTGTCTGGATTTACAGCAGTCAACTATGAAGTCTTAGTCTTGTAGAGGGCTCAATAGCTACAAGATAGTATTTGAGGTTGAATTAAAAGTAGCATTTTGAGATTATAGAAGTCTAGAACCCTTAATACTTCAGATTTCATGTAAAAACATAGCGGCTATGTTTGTTCCACTGTACTACTAAATCCAAGAACCAAATGTATCAATTCCTGTCCACCAAATTAAGCAGAATTTTATTTGGTTGTCTTACATAAATGAAACTTGCAACTAGACTGAAACTCCTGCCTGCCAAGTTTTTCATGGAAACTGTTCAAAACAGAACTAGGGATTAAGCTACTACTTAATCTGCACTGCAGATAATCAGGAGTGTTGGTCTCATTTTCATAGTGGTAAACACATACTTGCCAGCTCCTATGCTGGACTTTGTGAAAAGTTCAGAGGAGCCTAACGCAGGAAAGAGCAATGCTTATTCCAGGGCTTATTCACCAATTTTGTCTGTTCTTTTAAAGCAACAAGTTTCCACAGCCAGGGCTAGTCAGTTTTACATTGTACTGGGGGTAATATTTTCATTGTTCCTTTATTTGTAGCTGAAAATCTTTACTCAGTTGTTGCAGCTACCACTGCAGCAACCCCCTTTTTTCTTCTTCTGTTTCTTTTCTTTCTGCATACCATTTGCTTTCCTTGGAAGCTACTCCCCTTTGTAAATGAAATTACTGTTATTGTTCAATGTTTTCTGAGACCAATCCATCAGCAAGTGTATACTTTTGTCATTTCCCTTTGGCTGCCTGAGTAGAATGATAAGGACTCCACAGAGTCTTCTCTGTGTCTGCCTTTTCCCCAGCACAGGTTGGTTATTTTTGCCATATTTACCTGTAATGCTTTGACTTTATTGAGATGTATCAGCCATTCACAGAATGTTCCTTTGCAGTTGTGCTGTACTAATATGTTTTAGACTCAGATGAGATAAATTTTGAGCAAGAACAAAATAAGAAAAAGTAGCATTTTGTTTATTAGAAGCTCATGTCATGGTTACTAATTATCTATTACTTATGGAATACAAAGCGGGAACACCTCAGAAAGTATTTCTGCTAGGTATGAATTATATTTTTGTGAGGATTATGGGTCACAAGAATTGTTTTTTCTCTTTTTGCTTAGCATGACTGTGCTATATTAATTCACCTATGTCAATTGAAATCATATAATAAAAATAGCATTTGTAAGCTAAATTTAAAAAGTTCCAGAGGGACCTTGAAAAGCTTGAGAGATGGGCCTGTATGAACCTCATGAATTTCAACAAGGCCAAGTGCAAGGTACTACACCTGGGTTGGGGCAATTCCAAGCACAAATACAGACTAGGCAGAGAATGGATTGAGAACAGCCTTGGGGAGATTGACTTGAAGGTATTCATGAATGAGAACCTGAAAATGACTCAACAATGTGTGCATGCAGCCAGGAGAGCCAAAATCATCCTGGGCTGCATCAAAAGGCACGACCAGCAGGACAAGGAAGATGCTTGCCCCGCTGTAATATGGTTTTGTAAGACCACACTTAGAGTACCACGTCCAGATCTGGGGACTCCAACACAAGAAAGATGTGGATTTCATAGAATGAGCTCACAGCAGAGTCATAAAATTGATCATAGGGCTGGAGCACCTCTCCTGTTTGGAAAGGCTGAGAGAGAAAAAGGCTTTAAAGTGACCTTATAGCAGCCTTGCAGTACCTAATGTGGCCTACAAGAAGTCTGTAGAGGGAGCTTTTTAAAGAGCATATGGTGACAAGACAAGGGGGAATGTTTTCAAACTGAATGAAAATAGGTTTAGATTAGATATCAGGAAGAAATTCTTTACTGTGTGGGTGGTGAGACACTGGAAGAGATTGCCCAAAGAGGTTGTGGATGCCCCAAGCCTGGAAGTGTTCAAAGTCAGGGTGGGATAATGCCTGAAGCAGCATGCACTAGTCCCTTCATATGGCAAAGTGGGTAGTGAATAGATGATCTTCAAGGTCCATTGCCACCCCTTATCATTCTATGATCCCTTTTATGATTCCATGGAACTCCCACTTAAAATGTGTCTAGGACATGGAGGGTTGTGAAAGGAGGGGTGGACTTAAGCTACATTTTTTACGATCTACTTCAAACAATGGCATTTCCCAATGCCTGGAATTAGCTCTATTGTTGCCTTTTGCCCAACCTGGAAAAGAAATTCAAGATAATTTTAGTAAGGAGGTAATATAAAAGAGGATCTTTAATGAAGACCTTTGGGGCAGTTACAGAAAGAAGTCCACAAAAGTCCACCCCTTCAGGGATGAGTACACATTTACAGGTTTCAGGAAATTAGCATAATTGATAAAAAGTACCAATTAGGAGGACAAGAGGTGATGCAATTTCCCCCCACATCAAGTCCCTTCTCTGGAGTCCCCTCCTCAGCACTAGTTGTACTTTGTCCATAAAAATGTACTTTGTAGGTTGTTCTTGGCCTTAGTTCCCAGGAAGAACCAAGACAACACTGAGCCTTGCACCTCCCAGGGCTTGGAGCTCTGGAATTTTTTCTGTCTTTCTGCTTAGGGAAAGGCCATGGAAAAGTACTGGGAAAATTAGCTACTAATACAATAGGTGACAGTTACAAATATATGTGTGAAGAATACAGAGAACATATAAAGGGAAAAAGGAAAAACCCAAACGACATCACTATGTCAAAGCTGGATCCAGGTAAATATGTTAGGCAAGATTTGACCTCTGGTGGGTTCTGTTTTCCATGAAGGAAATCCAGGCAGGCAGGGAAGTGATCTAGTCAGAGCAACGAACTAAGTCATGTGACAAAATGTTACCTGCCCTGTCCCACCCACTTCTTTTGGGGTTCAGTAGGGAAGAGCAGCAGGTGTGCTCCAGTCACCCTGTGACACAAAAGGCTGTGGTTCCTCCCTGTCCCCTCCAGGATCTATCAGGTTTTCCTACTGTCTCTTTACCTTTTTATCTTCTTAGTACATATTCTACATACTGTCACTTATTTCCCTGACTTTGAAATCATAAAAAACTTTTGGGTGTGACCTTTCTTCTCTGGGTAGCTGTGAAGTTCCATTTCATGTATCTGTAATCCAGTGGTTTATTGCATTTTGCAGAGAAGATTTAATATACGAAAGTTGCAGTGAGAGCTCATACTACTTTGAAATTTTGCTTTAGTAAGATACACATGCCTGATTTATTAGCACAATTTACAATTATATTGTAAGTAATTAAAGTAAAAACTCGCTTGTCAAAATAAATGAGCACAGTATTTTTTGTGTGGAGGCAACCTTGATGGCTAATTGGATTTGCATCCTTAGTCATTTGCAAAAAAAAAAAAAGTTAGCAATGAGCCTTGTATTACTATGAATTATTTTTTTTTATCTTCTGCGTTGCTTTGCTAAGTGTAGTCAGAGTTTCATTTTATTATATATGCTTTTCAAGATGCAATTAGCAAGTTCCAATTCTACACAATTTTTAATGAAACATTATGAAAATCTGAAATGTATTTTGAAAACATCTCTTGATTACTTTGCTTTGGATTTACATAGCAGCAGCTTGTAGGAGAATATAAAAATCCAGCCTGATTACCCTTAGGCACAAAAATATTCAATGTATAAGGGGAGAGTAGAGAATGTTGTTCTATCTTGACCTTAGTGAGCCTTTTCCCTGTTTCTTGTATTTAAGTTGATACATTGCAGTCCGAATAGGCAGACAACTAGACAGGTAAAAACCTGTTGTGTGTAATGGGTCACGCTATGCCTGGGGGCTGGTATAAAGAAGAGAATTGCAGGGTCTGTACTGGGACATGTCCTGTTTAACACCTTCACCAATGATCTGGAGGAGGTGACACTGAACTGTCATCAAATTTCTCAGTACACCAAAGTCTGAGGTGTGCAGCAGCTATGCTGGAGCAAAGGGAAGCCATTCAAAGTGACTTTAACATTCTGGAGGAATGGGCCAGTGGGAATCTCATGAAATTCAAAAAGAAGAAGTACAAAGCTCTGCCCTTGGGAAAGCAGAAACAATCTGAGAGGTGACCTCTTTGCTTTCCATAGATTCCAGAGGAGGTAAAGTGATAAGGGAGGTGCTGATCATTTGTCATTGGGATCCAGTGATAGGATGTGTGGGAATGGCAACATGGAAGGCTGAGACAATATTAGGTAACATTTGAAGCAATAGCCGAACACTTAAACATGCTTCCTAGAAGAGGTGGTTGATGCTCCATTCCTAATTGTGTTTAAGAAGCATTTGGAAAATGCCCTTAATAATACACTTTAACTTTTGGTCATCCCTGCAGGGGTCAGTTGGAATAGATCAGTGTAGGTAATTTCCAACTGGAACCATTCTGTTCTAATAAAGGATAAGGACAAGCAAGTTGAGAATAATCTCAAGGCCCAGAAAGGCTCCAGGGCAGCAACCTGGTGACTGACTTGGGCTGCATGAAAAGTACAGGCAGCAAGTCCTGGCAAGAGATTATGCACCTTAGTTTCACTTGAAACTTCATGAGCCTTGCATGGGTCCATTTCTCAAGCATGTCCCAAAGTCCTCCTAGGTGGCATCTCTTTTCTCAAGCACATGAAGTGCACCACTCAGCTTGGTGACATCTATGCTATCTACTCCTCTCTAACTGAAGTTATGGTATAAGGCTCTGTGTTATTCATGTAGCGTACTTCCTGAATTTTGCAAAGTTATACTTAGATTTAAATAACACAAATTGCTAATATTGATTCAAATTTCACAGAACCACAGACTTTTCACAGACCCTGGAATTCTGCCAAAATTTTCAGAATTATTGTTATTATTCTGAATCAGTAATACATTCCATAAATAATAACAGCCAATCTACAGAAGGCCATATCCATGATTGCTGTATTTTTGCCAATCTACTTTGTGCTCCTTATGTTTTCTCTTGTTTTACAATCAATGGCAATACTTCTATATCTTTCTACATAGTTTCCATGTTTCTTACCAAAAAAACCAAAAAACCAAAAACAACAACAAAACCCCCAATACAACAGCAAAAAACCCCAATACAACTCTTCAAGGTCCTGTTAAAGGGTTTTTAATAGTTGGACGCATTTTTTCATCTGTTTATTCTCTATCCAAAATAGTTGTCTTACATACAAATAACTTTGGGGATTGAAAAGAAATATATGTCAATTTTCCATAGTTGTACTAATTTATTTAATTCCATTTCAATTACTTCTCTAGCTCCTGAAGGCAAGATTAAAATCATTTGTATTAAAAACATAGAGACTTTTCACTCAATGGCTTTTGGGGATCCTTGGCAGAATGATGACATCACTAAACTGCAGTTACAGTATGAAACTAAACTGCAGTACATAGTATGGAATCTTATGATCAGAATAGCACAGATTTTAATAAACAGAATCAGTGTAGCATAATTTCATAAGTAGTGTAGCAGAGAATTTTACAGCACAGCTTAGCTTACAGTTCCTAATGACCCTCCATAGATCAGGTCAAATCTTAAAACTTGGACTGCTGTGTCAGTGTAACAATATTTTAATGGAGACTGCAACCACAAAATAGTACATGAGTCACTCAGTCCTCACAGGAAGGAAACAATGGCTGAGGGGTCCTTGACCACTGGTGGAATCATGAGTTTTGTCATCCAGCAGCCATTCTGGTCCAGGTCTTATTAGGATGTGTAACTGCTTGGTTTTATGGATCGTGGTCTGTGTGCTGTTAAATTTCCCTCTCCTGTGATGGGATCCTCACCCCCTGATTGGTCAGGTGCCTGAGACCTTCAGGGCCAGTTGGAAGGGAAACAGCAGTTCAGGTAGCCCAATATTTTGTCTACAGAAATAGCAATGAGTCAGGCCGCGAAAAGAAGGCAAAAGAGCTTGGCTGTTTCCTTCAGACCCTTAACCATCTCCCCAAATCAGCTGTAGTTTACTAGGGTTCTAAGATGGTGCATCCCTTGCTGTTCTCTGTTATTTGCTGATATCCTGTTGTTAATTAATCTGTTTAATACCATTTCAAACCTACTGGTATTGTCTCCTAAGACAGCAGTCTTGCAGAAATTCATTGCCTGTTTTGCAAAGAGGTATTTCCTTTTATATATTTAAAATGTAGTGTTATTTGCCACATTCATGAATTTTTAAAGCTTAACTAACTTCTTTGTCTGTTTCTTCTCTAAAATGTATCTTAATTGTTTCCACATTTCATTCTCAAAGCTGATGCTCCATCTCCTATATCATCCTGGTTTTTATTCTCTGTACCTTTTGTTACCCTACTGGATCCTCCCGCAGGCTCAAAGTGCAGAACTGTGCTATTTTTTAGGTGTCAACACAACAAGGTTTTATACAGCAGCAAGATGATGACCTCTATTGTATTCACATTGCCTTTCCTGATGGTCTGAAACATTTTGTAAGTTTCTTTTATGGCAGATGTTTCACATTGAGCCAATGATTTCAGAGGGCTAACAACAATGACTCTAAGCCCCACTTATCAGTGCTAGCATTTTTACCACTCTCTGTGTGTGTGTGTATACATATATATGAAATATTTATTTTCTAAAACCTTTGTCTTGAGGTCATCTTTTATAACTTCCCAGGCATATCCAGTTATGCTGATCTGGAAAAGTTTTTTAGTGAAAAGAACCAAACAAATTTGTTATAATTTTTTATTTTTTACTAAGAATTGTGGTACACTTTTAAAGTGTTTCTCCACAACTGATTTAACACATTTAGGGAAGGAATATTTTCAGAAGTTTTGATTTTGGCTTGGGTTTTTTTCTGGTGAAAAAGAGAATTATCCACTTTTATTAAACCATTTCACAGTTAGTGTGCAGGAAGCCTTATTACATTCCCCAATGGTTGCTCCAAAAGTAGGTTTTTTCTAAGGAAATACTCTAAACCAACTACTTTTCCTTTATTTCTCTATGCCTAAGAAATATGTGGTCTGTGGTTATTTACTATCTTTTTGTACTTCATGTTTCATGTCCTGGAAAACAATTCTCAGTTATGAAATCCGGCTTTGAGTTCAAGCAGTTCTTATCCAAGAGATACTGCTGAGAAAGAATATTGAATCTTGCTACTTCTGTAGATTGTAATTTAACCTGGAACTCTGCCAAAATGAAAGGAACAAAAATCAAAAGTTAATCACTTGAATCTAATAAGACTTCTAGCCTTACTTGTCTTTACAACTATTTTTTTCCTTTTTATCTAATAAACAGGCTGTGCAGTGAAGCATCCTTTTATGCATTATTCATTTTGCTCTATTACTAAAGTCTCAAATCTTTTTTTCTTTTTTCATTTCTGTATATACCTATGTAAAAAAATTAGACATTTCTATTCCTCAGCTTTTAATATGTGAGCATGTTTTTAACAGCACTTTTTTCTTTATGTTGTCTTAATTGCTTATTTGTTTATATTTTGTGATTTTTCTTTCAGATTTAAATGTGCAATTCTGCTAAACTTTATATGTCTCATGTACCTTTTATTGTATTCTCAACTTGCAAGAAAGAACTCTTCTTTGTTAACTAACAATTTTGCAAACTGGTACACACTATAGAGGTCTATATTCGGTGTTTCTCTGCAAAGTTATCATACCTATGTAGCTTTTCAGGGAAGCCTTCTAGCAGACTAACTTCAGGAAATTTAGGGATAGTGAGAATACTGCTCCATGTGATACCAAATCAAGAAGGTGTTGCACGGGGCACCTCAATACAATAAAATAGAAGCAGCCTGGATGAAACCAGTGACCACTTCTGTAAGTGGATATATATTTCAGCAGATAAGATGGGCAGTGAAAGACTTGGTGCCCACATGGCAACAATTTCCTCTTGTCCGTATTGTTAACACTCAGCTCCCTCTGCAGACAAATCTTGAAAGGAGGCAGCTGAAGCAGCCCGAAAGAGAAATGGAGGAAGAGCTAAATTTCAAGCCTGTCCAAGACTAGCTCATGGGACTGTCTTGTTTATGCTGTCATTTTTCAAGTTTAAATACAAGTATATTTTCTGGGTATGGGCATTCTCTGAGGCAGCACTCACACTGATGTTAGCAAAGGCACAGGACTGTTCCAGAAGGCAGCATGAAGGTAACCCCGGAGAAAGAAAGAAAAAGAGTCTGTTCATGTGGATGGAAGCTACACTGTGCTGCCTCCTCTCTGGGCTGAAGACTAGACCATTAAGTATTTTATTTAATGGTGCCTATATGAAGTTCATTATCACCTACATTTGTAACAGGAAAAATCCCCATATCATACTAAATCCCTGTGTTTCGAAATCGAATATGAATAAGAAAAAAATCAAGAAACATTATACCACTATTTTTCCCTAGCTTGGATATCTTCTAGTACAAAGCCCAGGAGAATAAAAATAAAAATTTAGAAAAATATATAATTTATGCCAAAGAATCTTTGCCTATTTTTTCTAATTACTGCCTGTAGTAGAATGAGGAATATATTTTATTCCCCTTTGATTTCCTGCATGTCAACACATTCTTAATCTCAGTATATACTGAGGTAAGCTTAAACCACCTATGTTCATGTCTTTAATTAATTTGAACTTGAAATAATCTCTTGAGGACTTTAAAATCTATTCTAAGAAAAAAATTGTATGATACAATTTTATAAAATATTAATACAGGTGCTTTCTTAGAAGTAGCTCTGCTATTGAAAGTTCCTATTTAAATTGCTAGCAACTGAGAGCATTTTACACAAACCACTCTGTAAGTAATTTTAACTCTCTATTTCTTGCTGGGCTCTAGAACTGAAAGTCTGTCTTTATCTTCTGATATGGCATTGATATTGAAGTGCTTACCACGTTTGGTTTTATTGCTGAGTTGACATGTGTAAAGTCGCATGGGAACTTTGTCAACCTATTTACTACTTTTAAATCTTTGCATGTCAAAGATAGAATGAAGGAAGAAAAAGGTTATTAAACTTCTGGTTTAAGAACATTGCTCCTTATAGTATCCCATATACCATAGTTAAATTTGAACATTAGTGTTTTCAGCATCTTTTTCAAGTTCCATGATAAGGCATGCATTGTCCAATATTGTAAAAGATTTTTCTTGGCAGATAAAGGAACATATGAATTCCAACTTCAATTTTAGTATGACACATCTTTTTTTCTGTTGTTGCATTAATTTGTTCTACTATTCTCTGTGTTAGCATTTTAGTCATTGATGGCACTCCCTTTTTATCTTAGATTTTAGAAAGATTTTAGTTTATTGCTTTACTCCTTTAGCCTCAAACCAAATCTGTTCTTCTTTTGAAAGCTGTTTGAACTTGTGGACACACCTCCCCTTCCCCTGCATTTCTTATACTTTATCAGAAAGTTTACTTTATCCATTTTTTATTCTTTATCCTTTTGCTATGTAAGGATAGATTGGGGGTTGTTTTATTTCCTTCTCCTATCTGGTAGAGGTGTGTCATTTTGTTCTTTGCTATTCTTCCTAAGCCTTTTAATAGCTTACATATTTGGAGTCAGATTCTCACACACTTACTATAAACAATTATATGCTGTTTACCTAACGAACTCTATTGTTGACTTTTCCTCCTGGTAGGAGGGAGAATTGATGGACATTTTCTCAGACCCAGTGGAATTGAAGAGGTTAAACCTCAGTCTTCCAATGTGGTCTCATTTCTAGAAATCTATATAAACTGAAAAAAAAAAAATAAAACTTCCTCTTTTCCCGCTCCTACTCTGCTGTAATATCTGTGTCTTTCTTGTGATGGTAGTGCATCAGAGGTGTCAGTAAATCTATCTTCTGTTGAATACCTTTCCTGATCAAAGACTTCAGAAACAGTAATGCTAGTCCGCTCCTTAAGTCACTTCTCCCTTAGCAAAAGAGGAGTCATACTTGTAGAATTAGCTACTAGATAAATGACCCTTTGGAGTGCTAAGTCTTATTTAAGAGTTTTCTTTCAGCCTCAGAGACATTAGCAAATTCTTTCTGGTTTTATTTTGGATTGGTGGGTTTTTTTGTCCTAGCTACAGCAATTGTTCGTCTCTTTTCCAATGTATCCAATTAGTGAGTTTTGTTGATGGCATAAAATTCTTGACAAATTTTATGCCTATTATGACTGGGTTTTTTTGCCTTTATTCTTGTGGTATTTTTGTAAACTCTATGCTTTTCAATTTTTCATTTCATTATGAAATTTCCTCACAAACGCCCCAAATTTTTAATTACTTTTAGTCCCAAGTTTCATGTATTTTGCCTCTATTGACTGTGAAGAATTTCATCAAGTCTTTGCATATGCACTTCTTCTATAGCAGTGTCTCACTTATCTATGTCCAGCTTTAAAAGGGAGTATATGTCCTTTTTTCTTTTTACACCTATTTCTGCATTTTATAAGGGTGTTTATCTTCTAAGGTTTAAGTATATAGTTTCACGCCTATATTTTTCACATTAAATATATATCTAAAAATGAATTAAATATGTAACTTGATGGATGACACGGAACAGCTCAAAGCTGTAGTAATACAAACACATTTACTCTCTAAATCAGGTGGGCAAATTTAAACTGTCTGCTGGGAATGATGCCTGGTTATGATCATAATTCATGGACCATGCCTACGAATTCTTGGAGAGACTGACTGCCATCAAAGGCCAAAAGCATACCTGGAGCTATTTTAACAGCTAGCAGTGAAGCTGATTGCCTTCCAGTGCCTGGGAATATTTCTCATGCTGTAAGGTTTTGGCATTTTGTAACTGTAGGTTTGTTAGGGATTTGAGGAGTTTTTTGTTTCATTTTGTTTTGAGCTGGGAGTTTATTCTGGGCTTGTTGGTTTGTTTGTTTGTTTGGTTTTTTTTAATTATTCTTATTAAGATAGATTAAGAAATATCTGCTTTCTTGGTAGCCCCAGTAAATGTAGCTCCACAATTTGATTGATTGACTAGCCAATGAAGTGTCAATTTTAGTCATGCACTGCCTGTTTAACCTGCACACTGCTTGACCTAAATATTGGTAACTTTAGTTCTCTATGATGTCCAGAACTTCAATATGCTGTTCCTTTTTTATCAGGTGAAGGAGTCAGTTTCCTTCTGAATGTTTTCCAAGTTTTGCTTTCATCTTCCTTAGTTATAGGTGGTTAATGAAATCTAATCTTAATTTAGAGCCTGAAATCCCAAAATATCCTATTGATATTAAACTCTTGAAGATGATACTGTAGCAGTGGTTAAGGCTAAGAAATTGAGAATATTATAGATAAAATTCTTATCATGTAAAAGAGAAACTTAAATTTTAAGTAAATGTTAGGAATAAACTCGTCTTCGAGATTTTACTTGTAAATTTATTGAAACTGCTGAAGAGATCCGTACACAATGAGGGGGGAAAAGAAGCTGACGTGTTTAAAGTGTAGGCTCTATAACAGGCCTGTGACATAAGATTTTTTCTTCAAGAGCCGATCCGTTTGACAGCATCACCCATTCTGCTTTAAGTCAACCTCTGTGGGGTACATTGCCATCAAAGAAAAAATTAGATCCATGTTTATCTTTCTCAATCCATTAAATTATTCTCATTGCTATCAGTTGTCTCACATCTTTAAGAAATTATGTAAATTTTTGGACTCTATCTTAAAAAAAAATAACAAGTCTGATGCCTTAACATGACTCTGCTAGGAAGGAAGAATGGCCCATTTCCTCACATCTGCTCATGTACTGTAAAGAAGAATAAGGCAGTCCAAATAGGAGAGGGTCCAGTGCAGGAGCTTCATGGTGATATTTGGCAAATTCCCCTGCCCAGAATTCATCTGGATTCTATACTTGGTTTTCTTAGAAGAACAGAAAAAAACACATGACTAGGGAGTTGGGTTGTTTTCATCTACTTGATATCACATAATTTAAAGAAGTAAGGTGCAACTAATCAAATCAAATCATCTGTTACAGATAATTTCCTTGGGAATTCAGCAATCAAGACCACTTTTAAATTACTGCCAAAATCATCAGTGCTAGTAATTTCATTATACATGCCTAATCAATGCTTCATAAAAAGTGAATAAGAATGCTAAAAGAATTCTTAGGTACGTAGTATAATATCTTGCTGGTGAGAGCATATGCTATGAAAGGTAGTGTTTGTTTAGCATGCCAGTATTTCTATATAGTCAACTGAAACAAAGACATAGCTAGAGTCAAAGAAGGATCTGGAGGATTCATACAGAAGTACTTAAGGTTTCTGTGAAGTTAAATAAGTTTTGCTACTGCTATATACATATATATATATATATATATGAACATACATAGTTTGTACCATAAATATAAATATTCATATGACTTATCTGATGAGTAGAAAAGACTGCCAGCTGTATTCCAGCCACACTACCTTCTGGCCGACTGTTCAAAGTAATAGCTTAACAGACCATCTGTAGAACGTGTGCACCATGTCCATCATTCATAATTAGAAAATGTTAAATTAACTTAAAAAAAAACCCCTAAAACTCAGTTTGCATCCCTGAAAGGGATACCTATCTCCTTGTTAGTGATATTTTGTTTATCTCCTTGTTGTGATATTTTTCAGACACGTCAACAAATGTCAGAGAACAACCACAAAATCAAATGGAAAAAACCCAGGACTTACTATTGCATTCCTTTATTTTATGCTTAAAAAATAGTGATATCATAGCAACAGTCGATGAAATGTGGTTCAAACAAAAAAAAAAATATTCTGAAATCCTTTCTCTGTTAGACATGAAGCTTCATAACTGCTTTAACAAAGGATTGCACTTGCTTTAACAAAGGATTACAACAAATAACAATAGCTTTGCTGTGTTGTTACGTGAGTACAGAAGTGTCAGAAAGCTTGAAAGACTGAAAAGCTTAAAAGTCTCGACATTATAAAATTTAAAATTGTAATTAAAAAAAATATCTATCAGTAACAAGTAAATATTTGTGTTACAGTTGGTTTGTGCTTGATGCTAAACACAGAATACCAAGGGGTACAAGGGCACTCTAAATAACATGAAGAAGAACATAAGAACATAAGCTCTCAATCACAGCATCCAGCTACATTATAAGTACTGTACCTAGCTCTGAAAGACAGAAGTGTGACATCTTAAGGTAATGGTACTATTCCAAGTGCTATGAAAGTGGAATAAACAAGAAGGAAAAAAAACAGAAAAAGAGGTGCTTCCTATCTACTACTTTATTTCTATCAACAGACTTTCCACACAGAGTTTTGGAAATCAAACAAGAATGAGTTTGGAAATGAAAGAAGTTGAATTTTAATAATATGGATAGGATTAAATTCTTACAAAAAAGGAGGGAAATATTTTTATACATTTATATGCATCTAAATGTGTATATGTGAATATTTGCAAACATATTATGACTATAAACCATATACTAAATGTTTTTTTTTTTATATATTACCCTGTAGGACTTTTGTAGTAGCTGCAACAGTGGTATATACCGTGGAACTATGACCTTAAGTAATATTAAATAATACCATTATATCAAATGCACTTTTAGAAGTAAATGATGTATAACTGACTTGTGAGATTTGAGTTAAATGTCACCAGTGTAAGTAAGAATCAGGCATAACAGCACCCAAAGTTTCCACACATATTTGTAATGAAGATCAATCTAGATTATTAATAGGGAAGAAACTACACAAAAAGAGAAGGCTGTCTTGAAAATGGATGTATTGTCTGATGACTCTCAACTAACCATCTAAAATTTGAATGGTGGTTACAGGAGAGCAAGAGAGATTGTTCAATTTCTTTCCTCAATACCTTCAGATGGGGAAGGATTTTACTTAAAAATCCCTTTGAAATCTTACAGCAGACCCCAATATATTTGGATATACGGAGCTGGAAAAAAATCGCTATTAGGAATAAATACTAAACACTAACAATATTATTGTTGTTCATTTGTACACACTGATAAGCTATTAAATTTGCTGACAAATCACAAATTTCTTTCCAGTCAGAAAAGATTCTAGAGAGAAAACTGTGCCTGTAGTCTTCACAGATCTATTCATCCCAGGAAACATAAAATCTTAAATCTGTGACAAACTGACTGGATGAGAGGAAAGATCACCAAGATGCAGAACCCAGAACAATTTTTAAAAGTCTAAAGAAGCAAGTATTGCAATTTTGTGGAAAGCTTCTTATATAAATTAATCCACTAAAATAAATTTCAGAAATTTACAAAAATACAACAAAAAATAACAAAACAACCACCAAGACCTTTAAGGTTCACTTTGTATACTGGCTTATATCTTAAAATTTTCACAAGTATTGCACTGTCCAAAGAAATGTCTTGGAACACTGGCTTGCTAAACTATGGGGAAAAAGAAAGAACGTAGCTGTTGATCAGGTTTTTTATTAACATAAAACATTATAATCACAGATTACTTATTAATTCTTAGAATCTGGCAGATAGTATTTAAAAAATAAGCACAGGATTTGCTCAACTCACTGGTTTGTCATGTCCGATTTATTGCCTCTGGCAACTGAAAGTTCTTGATTCCTCAGAGTAAGAATAAAAAATAAATTAGTATGATACACCTACACAAATCATCAACATTGTCCCCTTGGATGAGTGGTTTTATATAAGGAATGGGAATTTATTACTGCATTTGAACATGCTGTTACTATCAGCTGCCAAAATACCAGCAGATTACAGCTCCTTCTTTTGCATCCTTTGGGAGATCAGCAGGGCTATTGCACAAATGCAGAGCCAGAAGTAAAGTGGGGATAATCTAGCTCTGCATATGAAACATGCATGAAATATTTGTATAGATCTATGCTTGTCCTGTTGGCTGCATTTTTAAAGTAACAAGCTGGTTGTAGCAGATATATGTAGATCAGTGCATTAGCTTATTTTTGCTAACTGTTCAGGAATGTGGCTTCTGTGATTTCAGGCAGAAGTGGCTGTTGCAGTCACTTTATTCATTCTCCCCACATGACTCTTACAAGACTAATTCCTCACCATCATGAGGATGCTGCTTGGATCCAGTACATTTCCTGGATTAAGAGCATTGAAGCAGAAAGGAACATTTCATACTACAGAAAACCTGAGATGTAGCATTAAAATGAATTTTAGAATTTCAAATAACAATTGTTAAAGCTGCAACAATTTTGGAATGTATGACTAATGGTAACTACATTGCTTGCAAACATTGTGGTAATAAGTAATGGTTTCCTGTGAATATAAACTGAAGAAAATCATGTTATCACGTGAACCAACAAAATATGGTTCCTTTAGCAGCTGCTGTTTACTAGGAAAAAATAGAGTATGCCATTAATTTAATTATGCTTTCGTGAGAATCACAACAACCTACATATTTTGCTGGCCAGAGAGCTGCAGTTGTAGAGGGCCAGTACTCCCTTGAACGCATCTACAATGAATTTTAGAAATGTTGAGTGGTACTATCTGTTGCAATCATAAGAGGAACTATTTCTAGTGTGAACAAAAAATTTGAACTCATAAAATTATTTTTGAGGATTACAATTGAAATATTTCACAGGAGTACTCATTTTAAGGTTGTTGATGGATTCATAGAGCTGGTGACAGCAGCAGGGGGAAAGAGCCATATCCCTGTCATGCACAGCCCCTGTTACCCACCCAGCATCCCCCTCACCTCACCAGCTGGAATCCCATGCCCTCAGGAGCAAAGGAGCAGCCCTCTTGCTTCAGAGCAGAGGCTCCAGGCTCTGCACAGGCTGTTCCAGTGTCCTACATGGTGGGACAGCTGCCAGTGTCAGGACAGCTCCCAGAGATGGCAACTGGCCAGGAGCTGGCATTGCATCCTAGGGAGTGACCTAGGGTGGCTTCATCAGGCATACATTAATAAAAGCTGCTGATTTTCCTACTGTACTCGCCCGTGCCTGGTCCATCTCAGGAGCAAGCTGGGTGCAGGCAAGGCACCAGAGATGTGAAACTTGCTGTCTGTGTGGTTGCTGCCCACCAACTACCATTTCACCCATGAGACCCTGTCTAGGAACAAGCCACGAATTACAGAGTGCATGTCTCCAATTTGGATCCCTGAGTATCTGTACTTAAAATTTTCACACCGGTGTTTTAGGGATCTCCTGGTTCTGTTTGTACCAACTGTGTAGTTAACACCTGTCAATTGAATTTCCCCACAAGGACAAAGGTGGCTTATTCAGAGGTGTCCTTGGTTCCTTAAAGAATAATTTGTTGTCATCCCGTCTGGGTGGCCAATAGCAAACTCCCATGACACTCACTTCATTTCTTTGTCCCTCTATCCTTGCCCAGAGTGTCTCATCTAAGACATCACCAAGTGCAGCTCCTGATATTCCAGATCTTCCATTACATCCAACACCCACAACAGTGTCCTGCACTCTCACACACTGCCCTGAAAACTCACACACCTTGACAGCGAGCTGCACATTTGCAGCAGGGCCTTTCACATCCTCATGGTGGGCACTATGTGCTCACACGCAGCAGTTCTGCAGCTCTGCAGCTCTGTGCACACTCACATGCTGCAATGGGACTGCCAATGTTTGCATGCTCCTTGTTGTGCCCCTGCTTGGACACCGCTGATCCTTGACAGTACCAAATTGCTCTTTTCTGCCTGGATTTTGTTTGGTTGTTCTTTCTTCAAGGTTGGTTGGTTTTTTGACTTGGGTGGTGGGTGTTCGGGGTTTTTTCTTGCTGGGTTTAGACCTTTAGGATTTTGAAAATATTTCATATCAGTGTTTTCCCTCTGGAAATTTTGATTTGTTAAAGACTCATATCTCAAAACTCTTACCTCTCTCTCCAAACTATTTTTCACTTTCTCAGCTGACTCTGGTCTACAGACTCTTTCTCAACTTACCACTTTTCCTTTCTTCCCCTGCCCTTCCCTACCCTTGGAGAGATTCAGAAAACCTGCTATGGAGAATGTTTATAGAAAAGAAGCACCTACTGTCTGTCTAATCACACTGATCACAACAAATTACCATTCCTCACCGTTTCACATAACTCAGAACTGGGATGCAGTCCATGATTTCTGTGCTTGTAAAGCAGAAGTGTCTGGTTAAAAACTGATAGAAGGTAGCATTCAGTTAAACATAATAAGCCTTGCTAGTGCATTTCAGTATTTTCAGAAAATTAAGTTATATTTTCCAAGATGTTTGATTAACCCCTAAGTTGTTGGGGAAAAATGCAGATTTATATGATTACTGGTTTTAAAGAGATCTTTTTCACAATATTTTATTTGAATATATTCGTATTGAATCAAAAAATCTTTGGGGAGAATCAACACATAGTGCAGATAGATATTGTGATGTGCTTAAGTAATATTGAAAGCTCTGCAAGGTATATAAAGCACTAAAATATGAAAAGTTCCTAAATGTCTGAATCGGGAGAGACAAAGGAAATACAAAACATAAATTTAGCTGTTTCAATTTCATTGCGACTTAGAATAAAAGTAATGACATATAGAAAAATTAAATGTCCTATAAAAGTACAGCAATGCTTCTCAAACTCTGATCAATGTAATTAGAATTTGTAACACATTGATATCTGCCCCTTAAATATGTAAAAAACACAAACCAAACCAAACCAAAACAAAAAGACTATTGACTGCTTGTTTGAAAGTACCATGTATGACTCTTTCCAAGAGTTGTCCTAAGAAAAATAATAAAAAATAAGAGTAAGTTTTAAATTTATTTCCCTCTCTTTCTTTTGTTTATTTTTTGGAAACGTATTTTCAAAAAGACATAGCCTACAAATACCATTTTTTTTTTACCTTTAAGGAAAAATAACATTTCATATTTGGTGTTTTTGAGAGAAAGAGACAGTGCAAAAGGGTAGATCTGTAGATAAGATGTCAGTAGAAGAATTAAAATTACATAAATGCTACACTCAGATTAATAAAGAATTTAGTCCCCTACTTTGGATTTAAGTATAAAAACAGAAGTGCTAATATGTGACTTGAAAACAAACTCAGGAATTTTTTTTTGATTGTTTTTTGCTGTTGTGGTTTTTAGTTTGTTTGTTTGTTTCTGTAACCCTAATTTTAGTGTCAATTGCAAATAGTATTAAAAGGACTGTGTGACATCAGAAAAATATTATGATGAGAAGATTCATATATGATAAAACCAAATTATAGTACATTTGAAAAGATTCAAAATTGTTGCTAGGAAATTGTTCTTGCATAGGCTCTATGTGTAGTATTTGGCTGTAGAAAATCTGGTGGTTTTACTTACAGTTTTTTAAGAACATTATTCTTTTATAGCCTCCACCCAAGCATGAAATAATTTTTTTAAAAAAAAACTCAATATATGCAATTACAGTTTAAACAAAACGATACTAAAAACAGTATGATTATTTCTATCTGTTTCAATAGTCTTAGGATCAGACCTTACCCAATACCTTTGCTTAAATGTAATTATTTTTCCTAATTTTCTTCTCCTGCAAGTTTAAAGATTATATTAAAATAATTCTAGTCCAAAGCACATATTAATCTTTCTATTTGAATTAATTAAATTTAATTAAATCATTTTTACCTGAGTTAGGGCTACCAAGTCTATTGTTGCCATTATTGTCGTAGGGAAAGGCATTTTAAGTCACCTGTTTTATTTCAAATTAAGACAGATAAAGTTTATTAATCTCTCCATCATGACAAAAAATTAGCTAGCAATCAATGAACCATACACCAGGATTACAATCAACAATCTAATAAACGAAACACAACCCTAGGTGCTTAAAAAATGTTAATAAACACTTTTCTGAGCACCCTTCAATAATAACACTTTTCAACGATTAGTCTCATAACATTCTACTGTTCCTTTGTCCCCTTCCTGCCCCCTCACCCCCCCAGATTTAGTTGTATCATATCACCCAGAAGTGAAGACACTACTGAAAACAGAGTTCCTGCTCATACCTCCCACATCCCTGAAGACAGGGCACAGCTACTATTTTAGTAGTTCAGGGGTGAGGAGAGCTTTGATAGAGGCTCATCGTACAATAGGATTGAAGAAAATTATGATTTTGGAAAACAAAAATAGAAAACATTTTTCCACAAGCAGTAATACTTAAAAATTACATCTTGTTTTCTGAACATGCACTTATTGCATGAACATGCACAGTTCACCTATTTATATATTAGTGTCTTGTGATATTTTTTATGTCCTGGGATACCTTGCTCAGCTTCCAGGTGCTGCTCCTAAATAAGTATATTAAGGTCTCAGACTCCCTGCCATATGTGCTGATATCACTCAGATACCCTTTCATAGTGATGGCACTAGATGTGTATGCATGTCTCACTAGACACCCAAAAACATACCATCTATTTATCGTTACCACTTGATTATTTAGTACAGATCTGTTCCTCCACCTGTTTTCAGTCACTCTGCTATTTCTCTTATTGTACCACCTACAAGCATCTTATGCTTGCTATTTGTAAAGAATACAAATTCTTCATACAGCTCCTTCTGCTGCTTTGCTATATGGGTGCCCTTTGGATACTGTCTTCATTAGCCTCTCTAACAGAGGATTTGAGAATAATGTACCACTTAGAGAAAAGAGTAACTTCAAAGGTTTTGGTAGCAAAGGTGGGCTCTGTGAGAAGAGGCTGGGGCTGCCCAGTGTTGGACAACAAACAGTTGCAGTTGGCTTCAGCAGACCAACAGTGTACGCCTGAGTCCTCCAGTCATGATGGGTTTTGATGGGAAGACTTATTAAGGAATGGGAAAAATATTGCTTAAGGAGTGAGGCATGAAGAAAAAAAATAAAAATAGGAGCAACCTTGTGAACATCAAGGTCAGACAAGAAGAAGAAGGAGGAGGAGGAGATGCTCTAGGTTCTGTATCAAAGGTTTCCCTAAAGCTCACATAGAGGACCATGGTGGATCACACAGGTATTTCTTAAAGTAAGTTGCAGCCCATGGAGGGCCACGGAGTGAGTTCTTCTGGCAGGAGCTACAGACATTGGAGGTTTAGTCTTCAGGTTTATCCTGCAGAACTTCTGCTCATGGAAAGAATCCCTCAGTGGAGAAGGGGAAAACATGAGAAGGAAGGTGTAGCAAAGAGCAACTATTATGAACTGAAAACAATCATCCCCTCCTGTCTCCTCTGGGCCTCTCAAAGCAGGGGAGGTGGAGGTAAATGAGTAAAGTTGAGGCAAAGCTGTTGTAGTTTCTTTGTCTGTCACCATCCAAGTCTAATTTAATTGGCAGTAAATTCTTTTTTTTTTCAAGGCAAGTGTGTTTTACCCCAGCGTGTTCTTGGCAAGGGGTCTTACTGTCTTTCTCTTGACCAATAAGTCATCTCATTTTTTCCTCCATGTCTTGTTGACTGAGAGAGCAGCTGAGTGAGGATATGGCAGCCAGACAATGTCAACCTAAGAGAAATAATAATGAAAAACACAAATGGGAAAAGAAGTTAATATTTTTAAACTGTTATAATCTTGAAAAACTTGCAATCTATGGATGAGAAGCCATAACTTCTTGTTGTTGTTTTCATTGTTGTTGTGTTTTGGTTTTTTGTTTGTTTTTTTACTTTTTGTTGTTGTTGTTGTGATTTATGACATTTATCTTCATGAGTAATAATAATGTGTGACGGAGCCCTGCTATCCTGGAGATGGCAAAACACCTTCCTGCTCATGAAAGTGGTGAATGAATTCCTTGTTTTGTTTGTTTGAGCATACAGCTTTTCCCTCATCTATCCACAAGTTCTGTCATTTTACCTTTCTGATTCTCTTCCTCATGCAGTTGTGTGGAAAGTAATAAGCAGCTGCATGATGCTTATTACCTGCCAGGCTAAATCCAAAATTTCACATATCAATTAATGATAAATTTTCACAATACAGATCACTTGTACAGTTTTATTTTTGAACAAAATAGATAGGATTCATGTTGCTAGTTAAAAGTCTAGCAGTTTCCTCTCTTAAGAGTTATCTAGTTTCATTTTATAATTTATGGGCATGTGATCACTATGCAGCAGTTTGTCCTTCCTAAATCATTGGATAATTAACATTCCTCCTCTACTTCACTTCTTTGTATTGTAGTGGGAATTAGGATAATTATTTTAAACTTAACTGTTCAATGTGAAAAGTTATACAAAACCAAAAAAATACAGTATGCTATGCACATTAATTTTGGAAATAGAAGAGAAAGAATGTGTAAAGCCAGTACCAAAGGCTGTGGTGTTGCAGTTGTAAACGTAAAACTGAAAGATGAAATCATATGTTGTGCTTCTAACTACCCATAGGATTTGTGAAAAGAATTGAGCACTTTTGGTTGGGACTTCCAAAGTCTACTGTACAAATAACAAATGGATCTAAAGAAATACAGGGACTCAGTATTTATCACTCAGTCAGGAGTAGAAATCAAACTTCTATCTTCCTTCAGATGAGTACTTTGACTCCTCAAAAAAAAAAAAAAAAAATTAAATTACATTCAAACACAGCACTATTTTTTCTGAAGCTCTGTTTGTTAAGTGTATTCTGAGAATCTCTGCCAAATTAGGTGTTTGATGTGTACAAGACAAAGTCTTATTTCTGAATTCATTTGAGGCTTGAGTTTATTCTAGAACTTTTTGCTGTTTGGTGTGTAAAGTAAAACAACATTTAGAACTCTAAGAAAAATATCAATCAAAATCATAGGTGTTTTCAGAATATCAAAATTTTGAGGCTAGGTAATGACTACACATTCTAGTAGCTGTTTTCAGGACAGTCTCTAAGGTGTGCATACCTGCAATTCCATTTTAATGTCTCCTAGTTAGGTACATAAAATTTTCCGATGAGATACACAGGAGAGAGTTACAAAATCTATTCAGAGAATGCAAAAAAAAAATCAGTGGAATTTTGCTCTTTTATATAATTTTCCCTTTCATTTGGTTTTGTTTTTTCTTTTCCCTGCTCAATATTGTACAATAACTACTGAAAGCATAGACAAGCAGGTATGCTGCCTCACATTTATGAAATACACTGAGACTAAATTGTTTTCTAAACTTCCATAAATTTATATATATATTTTTTAAAAAATCATTAATTTAATAGTATATCATTCAAGTTTTTAATTAATAAGATAAATACTTCAATTAGCAATTACATTTATGAAGACAACACTCTGGTGCTATAATGTTCTCATGGCTGAATTTGAGATTAACAAGAAAGTAACTTCAAATCAAATAGAAAAGTATAAAAACTGGATGATATGTTATAATAGAGTGAAATTTGAAATAAAAGTTGCACTCAAACGGAAACACAGTATTATTCAGACGGACATTTAAGGTCATGAAAATTCTTAAGAACATAAATATAATATGAAGATTCTCAGTACAGAATCATCCCGCAGACAGAGAGCTTGGTTAAAGAGGAAAATTAAGAAAAAAGTTCCAGAAAAATATACAGAAAAAATATTTTAAATTATGCTTTTGTATCTTTTTAAAATATTTATTTTGGATGGATATGTATTTGTTTTATTATTGCCAAAGAGATTCAGAAACAGATTATCTATCATCTCCTTCAAAATCGCTGATACTTCAAAATATTTTGCTAATTTTGACTTTTGTCTGATAGTCTGAAAAGACTTAGTGAAGCCTAGCATGCTATCAGCCAAGTTAAAACTAATACATCTATAAATATTTTCAGATTCTGAATTGTGTGAAACCTCACAAAGAAAAAAATATTGATTGTCTCACTAAATATCTATGAGGGGTAACCATTGTAGTTTTGATGTAATATAATATTTGAGATAAGTGGACTTTAATGAACAATTATGGTTCCCTAATTTTAGCCTCATCCCTGCTCCTATTTATTAGATCTGTACTTCTGGCCAAAACCAAATACATTGAAAATTTGATTACCTGAACTAAAAAATTTAACTACAAAATAGGAGCACTGATGTTAACCTTCACTTCTGATGAGACTGCATAAAGTTTGAGGAACTGAAGTTGACATAGCAGTTTTTACTAATGAATTCTTGATAAACGTAGAAGTCTTGATGTTAGACTGCCATTATTAGCTAGGATGCTAATACAGGAAGTAATTTTAATATTAAAATTACTTTTCTGAAGATGTATAGAAATGCATTAAATGTTTTTGTTTATGAGAAAGGAAAGTGATCATTTCTGGATGAAAGTCAAGACGACTGTGTCTTCAGCAGAACAGATAATATTTGTCAATGAAACTCCTGCTGTGGGAATGTGATAGAGAGACTTCAGTGTATGTGTCTTTTCAATTTTAAATTGATGCAATCTGTTTTGTTATTTTGATTGGGAGAGTATTCAAAAGTTGGGGTTTTTTACTTTTTTCTAACAGAATTCAAAGACTTAATAATGTTAAATAGATTTTAGGAGTTCTTGAAGAAGCAAGCAATTTTTTTTTTTTTTTTGATAATTTATTCCCTCCCCATCACCCCCCCCCCAACCCTAAAAAAATAGTTTTAAATTTACTGAAGGAGTTTTGTTTCCTTCCTCACCCCACCTAGATATGTGAGATGCAAACCTGGGATGCAGACAAGGGTGCAGAACATGATTCATTGTGGTTTAGGAAGAAAATGCCAGAATTCAGTAGTATATAGGACATATAAAATTTATAAAGAAATGTGCTTGTATTAAGGACATATAATCAGAAAGCTTTCACTGACAAGGGTGGATGGATGATAAACAGTTTGGGAGACCACTGATCTAGAATATTATTTCTGTTGTGATCAAGTTTATGTTTCCTAGACTTAAAAATGAGGGCCAAAAAAGGTCTAACGATAATTAGTTCAGTTTCAGTCTTGTAGAAAGAGAAAGAGAAACAGATAAAACAAGAACCCACCCAACCCCTTCCTGTGAAGAACTTCCAAATGTCCAGGCTAAACCTCCCTGGGCACAGCTTAACTCTGTGTACTCTTGTCCTGTGGCTGGTTCCCTGGGAGCAGAGCCCAACCCTCACCTGCCTCCTGAGCTTCTTCTTCTCCAGGCTAAACAACCCCCAACTCCCTCAGTTGCTCCTTATAGGATTATGTTTCAGACCTTTCACCACCAGCCTTGTTGCCCTGAACTACCTGAGAAAAGACAAGGTCTTCATGAAAATCTGTCTTAAAAAAAGTGAGTTTACTTCATAGAGGTTTAGAAAACATCATTTTTCCTGACAAGGATTATAAGGTAAAACTGGACTTAGTTCATCCTTCCTTCCTTCCTTCCTTAGGCACTGATTGATGTTAGCAGCTGCTGGCATCTTTACAATACACTGTGTTTCTGAACCTCTGCATCCTGGTTATGCTAAAAATTCTTTGCACCATTCTCTCTATCTATAAATAGAACAGTTTGATTTGGAAACTTTAACGTAGCACTCTGACAGTTACATATGAAAATGTGTTATTTCTAAAGCCTGTTGATATAATTTTGCTTTATTGATTCCTTAATGGATCATGATAACCTTGCAATTGTAGGTCTTTATATTGGCAGAGTGACCTGGCTCTCATTAGAAGACTGTTTAGAGATTCAGAAAATTAATCTAATTGAAATGCAAAGACAGGAAAATCCCTGAGAGGGATAACCCCTACACCCCTTCTTTCTATACTGGGTTTTTTTGGCTCATGTATTATGTAAACTATATGTACAAAGGACACATACATTTTTACAAAGTCAAAGAAAAGAAATGTAGGCTATTTACCACCCAAAAATTAAATTCATGAGGTAAACATGCTGCTAAGGATTAAAAATATTGATTTTGAAAAGAAAATACAGTAAACAGTTACTTGGGGTGATGAGAGGGTTAGGGCATTCCAGGCAGAAAATCCAGGCAACAGCAGCAGGGAATTTGACAATCTTTGAAGATATTAATCTTTCTATATTGCTTATAGCTGGAACCTATATAAATATCTAAGATTACTTTTCTTATATAACTGATTTTAGACGATTTATTGATAGCCCACATTAATTTCTGTCTGGACTTTTCTCAATGGTTGCATTATTATTTATAAGAGAAATATAGAAGAACATACATAGAATTAGGGAAGTGTTGCAATATTCTTAATATAAAATATTCTTAATATAAAATAAAGAAATGGCAGTTCGAAAATACTAAATTCAGTGATATGCAGTAAATTAGAAGCCAAGAAAAAAAGGAGAGGATAGTAAAGGAGTGTGATTAGCGGGTATATCTTGAAAACTTTTCAATACTTGATGATAATTGCATTAATTTACAATGTACCATCAACCATAAGAGTAAGACCTTATTCCAGAATAATAATAATATAGGGGTTGATTAATACTTGAAGAAACGTCTGGTGAGAATGTGAGAACAAGGTGTCAAAGGTGTCAAAGGTGAAGCAGAGTGTGGATTGAAAATCAAGTCTTACAGAGAAAGTAAGGCACTGAAAAGATGGAATGAGTGAGAACTCAGATGGAAAATGGTGTGTAGAAAATACCTAATACAGGAGTGGTGGTGAATAGTGAGCTGAGATTTCAGCAACATATAGTCAGGATCATGGTTAAGAAGAGTCTGTTGAAAAGTTATTGTTCATTTGAACCTGAAAACCATCTAAGAAGGCTTGCTATTGAAGTCTAAGCCCAATGATTTGCATAATTAAATTAATAATTTAGTCAATAGTGCACAATGAAGTGAAAAAAAAATTTGAAGCACACTGAGCATGCAGCCACCATGACATTGAATATTTTGTTCCGTATAGTAATCTTTATAGAAAATATTTCACCTTAAGAGATCGAATTATTTTCAAATTACTTGAAATAACATTGACTGGAAACAAAATTTCTTTGATGTTGCTTTTAAATTATTTTTTTTTGTAAAATTCATTAACATTGATAAAATTCATAATCTCAAAAAATTATAAGTCTGAGCAGCAAGAATCTTTCTAATATACAAGAAAAATGTAGATATCTGCAGATGTTAAGCTAAGCACAAGTCATCTCACATCTCATTCTTAAATTAATCTATGAACTAATTCTTTTAATCAACATTGAATAAATAAAGATCTCAGCTAAGTTTTAGAACAGGGTTTTAATGTTTTAGGCTACTATTCAGATATATAGATTTCACTATTGATGTTTATCCATATATTTGGATACATCTTTTTGGAAATGGGTGAGTTACAAGCCATATGTAATATTATGAAAACATTTTTTCTATTCCTCATTTTCATCAGTGTTGTCATAGAATTCATTTTCCCAGGAAAATCCCCCTTAATTTCTTTAGAATTATTTCAGCTTTAATTATCTTCAGTGTCACAGTCTTAAACATTTGCAGACAGACATATTTTTGTCTCTGAAGGTTAGAACTTGGAAAAAAAATCACTTTTGTAATTGGTAGGTGAGAGAGCTAAATGTTGCCTTTACGAATAAGACAGTTGAAGACAGATAATATTTCAAATCATACTTGTAGTAAATGTAAATATAGATACAAAATTTTCAAAGGATTACTCTTCTCACAAATATTTTTTCTATTTTGAAAAACTGTTTTCTACAATTCTGAATTTGGCATGTAGTTTTATGAATTTTGTTTTAATCATGATCACTATTCCTAAAAGAGAAACCTGTAATTTTTTTTTTATAATTAAAAAAGTGCTATAATTTGAAATATTATTTTTTTTAATTTTGAGTATTTTATTATTACTTCAAACATCTGAAATTTTCTTGGAATGATACGACATCATTCTAGGAAGTCTTCCATGGATCATCACAGCATGAATGCAAAAGCAAAGATAAATCTTGGACAGTGATACCACTGCAAGTCACAATATTATGTCAGCATAGCAAGGAATACCCAAAAACACTTCTACAAAAAAGTCTTGTGTTTGCAAAGGCGTGTGTGTTATAAATTCCTGAGGTTTTTTCTATCTGATTACCATTCTTAATAATTTATTTGTTGATAGGAAAGCAAAACATCATAATAATGCCTGTTTCTCCCTAGAGAGTAAATGAGTTCAGCCATCTTTCATTTTTATTTGAATGAATGCAGCAAAATATGGCAAAGGATTATGCACCTCAGTGCATAATGTCTTCAGGTGCAACTATGCTAAAAGCGAGACAACTTCAGTGTTTATTTAATTAAACAAAACAGAAAGCAAGTTATTTCCAGGGAATGTACAGTAAAATAGAAAATGCTAATATTCCCCACAAGTAATATGAATAACTCTGAAAAAAATGAGACTAAATACTTTAAAAGATTCTGTATTACAGCGAGATTTAGTAATGACACTATTTTAAGGTCATTATAAATTAAAAATTAACCAATTTTTATGTCTGGATGTAACTATTTCAACACAGTCTTTTTTTTTTTTTTTTTTTGGTTTTGTAGTACCAATTTTTTCAGCACAAAGTTTTTTCTACCAAAATTTTTTAATAATTAAAAGGTTTTTTTGGGCATTGACATGTTTTTATCATTTAAGATGATGCTGTTTAAGCAATATAATCTAGTAGTATATCTAAATTTCATTCCACAAATTTTTTGTCATGGGGAAACTGAAAGTCAAATACAGAATTGATAATTCTTAAGAGAATCTTTAAACAATACTTCGTCTATGAGTTCCTTATTTATAACAATTCCGATAGCACATCTCTCTGAGGAAAAAAAAGAATGTCAAAAAGAACAATAACCAGTAGATCCTAGTGCAGATATACAGAATTGAATGAGGCACTGCCCTCTCTCAAAGACAAGTAGATAATTTTCTGTGGTCAATGTTATTGTTTCATAAATTTCTGGATGCTTAAGTGTTAGAGATTGGCTTTCTTGTGTACTTGCTTTCTTAGTATTTTGTCTTATTTAATTTCTTATAAAATGCCAGGTTATAACATTTTATCTATTATTTTTAATGGAAGTATCTTATCTCACATAAATTTAATATAAATTATAAATGTTGAAATAATAGATTTTACATTTGCTTGCCACTTGGCAAAGTAATACATTGTCACAGGTTACATGATTTAAAAAAAAACCAAGTAAACAAACCAACTATTCCCATATTTCACTTCCCTAAATAAACTGGTTTTGATGGTTATAATTGCCAGTAAAAATGGCTTAGTTCCAAATAAAATTTCATTGGAGACTTGGATATTATTTTAAATAAGTGAAAAAACATAGGTTTTCTATTAATTTAATATGGCAAGAACTATTAACCTAAGTCTATTGAAATACAATTTGTATATTCATGTAATTTTTGAACAGTTGAGAGAGAAAGGAATTAGGGTTTCTGTTCTACTATTCATATTGTCATACAATATTTCATGTTCTATTATGTTCAAGGTTAGATTAAAAGTTATAACTGTCTCTCATGCTGGTTTATGGCATTATTCTACATGATTATCCTAATTTTTCAAAACTGCTTAATTTCTGCTGTAACACTAGGAAAAAAAAATAGTCCATGCTAAGATCTATTTCTAAAAGGAAGAGCAATCAGGGATTGTCTGTGGAATTAGGTATAAAAATAGCCTTAGGTATTTCCAATTTACAAAAATTCTGAAATAAGTTGTCTTGAATTCTTATGTGTTAACGTTCAAACACAATACTTAGGAGTGTTAAAGGATGCCTGCTTCAAGACAGCAAATAAGTGGAGAATAAGTGTAAATCCTTAATTACTTTGTCATTATCAGTCTTTAAAGGGACGAATAAAACACCTTCCTCAAAAACCCATCATTCTTAAGGAATTACTTGAAATTTATATTTTTTTCTTTGAATTTTCACTGCTATTATTGAAGCAATAACTGTCTTCTTGGAACTTGTACTTATATATAGGAAGCTTTTTTCTTTAAAGGAGACTTGCTGTATGAATAATTTGGGGAGGAACAACATCAAATAAAACATCTTCATGTAGTATGCAGAAAGAGTTAAAATGTATGTCAAAATCTGTTGTCCTACAAAGACATCCCATTAGGTAAGGATTCAGGTGCCTTTACATCTCTTTTCCCAAAGTATAGGGTTCACCAGGATATCATGCAAACCTGAATTTTGTGATTCATGGCCGCACTGAACCCTGCCAGTTGGCATTGCTCCTCATCATCCTGATTTTTTGTTGCAAGAAATTACTCTGTATCCATCCAAAAAGGCTACTTCTTTCCCCCGCCCCTTGTCCGCTTTAAGAAAGTGCTGGCCAAACTAAGCCATTAAGGAAACTGTTTGATTTTCTTCAGCTGTCCTTAGTTATCTCTAGAATACTTTAGTATTCTTTAGAATACTTTATTCTTTATTCTTTATTCTTTATTCTTTATTCTTTAGAATACTTTAGAATACTTTAGTTTCCTTTTCTGTTCACCAGTCCTTTTCTTTCATGAGCAACTAAAAAGCATTATCAACTTTTGTCAGCTTTGCCTTTTGTGTCTATTAACTTGATCTAGTCAAATCCTCACCGAGTACCAAACATGAACATTTCAATTGTCATGTACAAACATCAAGCCCAGACAAATATAATAACACAGGTGGACGTAATGCCGGGATATGAAATGAAGGAAAAGCTTTAAAATATCAATGATGACTGACAGTGACATGAGTTTTATTTTTCAGTAAGTAAAGTGTCACTTGAGATATAGAAATATGGCTTTTAGCATTGATCTGTATTTGTAGACAAAATTGCTTTTTATCAAATAAATATTTACTGAGGCAGATGAGAGTATCAAGCACAGCTGGTTATGACATCAGTCTTTTTTTGCCTTTTGTTGCCGTTAGTTATGAAAGGCATGATTCCTTAACTACATTTAATGCTATGTGATATTAAAACCTGTCCACATTTTTTTTTCCTTCCAAATTTAAACTGCAGAATAATGAAAGGAATTCTACTGATTTGTATTTAAAATACTGTAATTTCCTGGACTTATTATGGTGTAACAGGCTGTTTGCAAAACCAAATGGATAAAAGATAAATATGGTAGAAAGCTTATGGGCAGAAATTAGAGGGGGAAAAGTCAAATTGTAATTACGCAAAGCAAAACATGCTCGTGTTGATTAGATAGCTAAAATAGGGGAAAATTAATAGCAAAGTTGGAGTAAATTGCCACTGGACCAAGTTATCAAGGGTAATAATTAGCTTTTCCACAACAGCACTCCATGCATTGAGAAGAAATGTTTGTTTGTTTTTAAAAATAAATCACACAAAGCATGGGATTTGAAATGGGAATTAATTAACTTTATCTTATCATCTGTGTTCTACAGGGTATAAGAGTAAATGATCTTCACAAAGTCTTCCATCATCACAGTCTTTGAAACTGTATCACTCTTTTCCCTTCTGGTGATAGGGATTTGTTTGATAACAGGTTATAGGGCACACAAACAAGATTTTACAAAATAGGCTATTAGCACTGTCAAGAAGATTAATATCTAGGTGGGTTGAATTCATAAATACTAAAACAAAGCATGGCTAATAGGAATTGCTGAGTAGGAAGATAAATATTTATAATAGAATTAAATTTCTTGCACTGACTTTTCTGTGGTTCTGACTATCCTAAGGAATCTATGTTTAAAGAAATATTTTCTCTACAACATATGTTAACAGATCCTTTTAGCTGTTAGAAATACAACAGTGCAATTAAATCATAAAGGATAATTCAATCCATCTTTTAACATTCTGGATTTTCAAACATAACAAACAATCCAGTCCTCCAAGAGTATCTGCATAAACTCAGAAATCCTTTCATCTATATGTAATTACTTAGATGGTATCACCAGAAGTTTTTCATTGATCATACAATCTGTTCTGTACCCCTTTTCTTTTCTAGCCCTTATTTTACCTTTTATGTGCATACATCTAACTGGAAGACAGGATAGACATTGAGTGTTCTTCCAGTCATGGACAGTCCTTTCACAGATGGATGGACGGAATAAGTGACTGTCCCTCCCACAGGATTCCACCTTACTTTTCCTACAACTTGCATATACTCCTGACTAGCACTGGTGCATTCATTTTACAAAATTTTAAAGTGGGATGTACTTACCAAACTGTAGCCAGTAAGCAGCAATTATCCTTATTCTAGGTTCTCTTCCTCTAGTCAATGACTCTTCTGAAACACCATTTGCTTTCTTTATTTTCAAGGAATTATCTAAGATGAACTTAATTACAGCCTTGTTTCATTACTAGCTGTTTTGGGAATGGATACACCAGAGGCAACTATCACAGAAGATTCATCATGAAGATGCTATAACAGCATGATTGCTTAAGTTTTGAAATTTGTCACCTGAGATTTTCTAGGATAGTCTGACTGAAATCTAACTGCCTCTGCAGAAGAATGTGATTTTTTTTTCAAATTTTTTATCTGCTGGTCCCCTCTGGGTATCTCAATCACACTGCAGCCAATCAAATGGCATTAAATATATATAAGCACATTATTAAATCCATAAATCACTCCAGCAGGTTAGATACCTAGCTAAAAGTTCATAAAAATTAGGTGAAATTACTTCAATTTATGTTTGTAGTTGAGTTTCAGATTTTTAACACATGAGTACAGTCATCTTCATGCAAGCCTCTACATGAAGAGTAAGAATCCAGGATGTCACTGTAGTCAGTCAAAATGTAGTCAGTACAGAAATCTATGTCACCTGAAACAGACACGTAATTCATTTGCTCAGCATGGCATCCAAGGGTAATAGGAACATTGGAGAAAAACTCTTGCAGTCTGCAGGAGCTCCTGTAGAAATTCAAAGTTTTCTATAAGTACTTTGTCACCTATTAGTACCATGTACATACCGCAGATACCTTACAGAATCTCAAATTGTATTTTATATCTCTGTATAGGTAGTTGAATAAATACTGTAGTAGCTGTTCAGTTGTTAACAGACAATTCCATGTATGTGTTTGTAATCTGGAGCCAAAGTGCACGTGTTGTTTTGGTAGTGTATGACTGCTATAAAAGCACTGATTTTTTGGCAGTGTAAGCCAGATGTAAATTCACTTTTTTTTTTTTTTTCCTGTTTGTTTTTCTGGTCACTTTAAAAGGTCCAAACCAATTTTTTGTTATTGTTTCACTGTAATTTCTGAATGGCTATAAAGAAACTTCCAAACTAAGACTGTGAGCATGCCTATCTTTGACCTTTGCCTTTCTAATTACTAGTTTTCTCTGTCTGATAAGGCTGAGAGTTAGAATTGAGTTAGAATTAAGGATCATATCTTGCAAAATACTGTAAAACATTGTAATAACATTTTTATCAGAGTTAGAAAGTACTATATTAAAGATAGTGTTCTTATCAGAAATGAAACTTGCTAAGCTGGGGAGCTGAAGAGTTTTGGACTATAAAGCCAGAATAAATTACTCCATTTATCAACAAGCTAGAGACAATCATTTCATACTTTATCAAAATTATTCTACTAAGAACAATGGATAGTTTTTTAAAGAGAAAAATCAGCTAATGAAATTGTTTTCCATGATCTCTATTTTTTGTCTTCTATGAAATGTATACACCATACAAAATACATAAAAGAAAGCTCTATAAATAATTTAAATTCTGAAAATGAAGAAATAGTTATAATACTTCTCCTCTCCCCTCCTCTCCTCTCCTCTCCTCTCCTCTCCCCCCCCCTCCCCTCCCCATCCCTCCCCTCCCCTCCCCTCCCCTCGCCTCGCCTCGCCTCGCCTCGCCTCGCCTCACCTCACGTCGTCTCTCTCAGAAAAGTAAAAGTACTTTTCTGCCCATTGGAGTTTTAAAAAATACTGGGCCAGGAGTGGTTATTTGTGATGGTCAGTTTGGGGAAAAAAAAATATTTAAAACAATAACCTCAGCAGAAAAAGTGTAAGTATTGAGAATTTGCAAAAAAAAGTAGCAATAAAGATAAGAGAAGTAAAAAAAGGGAGGCTTGTGAAAAGAAATGCTTGCGTCAAAAATTTTTGGATGTTAAGTGATCAGCTGTATTTTAAAATAAATGGGAAGGAGAACTGGAAGGAAAATTGTCTTTGGTAGTAGAAATACAGAAACTCTGAATAAAAGTTAACTAGAAAAACTGAAAAAGAGAGGAAAGACATTTTACAAGAGTAAAATTTTACAAGAGCCCAGATTCTACCTCTTACAGGCATTAGGAGTGTTTTTTTGGCTAAGAGACAAAAAGATAACTCAAGTTCTGATGAATAGTACAGAGGTCAGGACTTTTTCCACTTTCTCTATCCCATCTCTTCCACTCATGTGTTTTTATATGCTTTTGCTTTTGCTCCTTCAGAAAATATTGTAGCAATAAGAATAAAGGTATATTCAAAATTCAAAATATCTGGACATTAGGACATCAGAGAATAAGCCCCCTGTCATTCACACTTTGGGCATGTGAAAAGGTTGTCTTTATGTATTTCTTTATGTCTTTATGTGTGTCTTTATGTATTGAATTTCATTCAATATAGAATCCTAAAATCATAGAAAGGTCTGAGTTGGGAGACACCTTAAAGATCATCTGTTTCCAACCACCCTGTCATGGACAAGGATACTTTTCACTAGATCATGTTGTTACATATTCATACAGGATATTTACCCACTATATCAGTACTTACCATGCATTCAAAAGTATCAGTCCTTAACAAGCTTGTACCATATTGGCTGTGGGTAAACAGGCACTATGGAATTCATGCCACACAGTTAATACTAATTACTACAGTTCCTGATTTCTCTTAGAACAACCAGGCTTTGAGAGTTCCCTACAAAACAAGTCATAACAGAAGTAGATTTTTCTTCTCCATGTTTTCTTTCTTGATATGGTTATCTTCTTTACCCACTCCCAAGAAAAATGGATTCTGGTCTGTATATAATACTGTTAATATTTGTCTCAAGGTTAAGCAGTCATTTTGTGTACTTGGGATGGTCTCCTACTGTAATCCTGAGTTTCATGCCTGGGATGTTTTGATCTTGGAAGGGTTCTTTCCCAGGCGTTCTTCTGGTAAACAGAACGTTTTGTAAATATAAGGATGTTTACATTCTTTCTTATAGGAGAGACCTTCTTCTGATGTCCCTCTGGGATGACCAATTGATTGAAAAGTTTACCTTTGTGTTACCAATCAAATTTGCCTCTGACATTCTGTATAAAGAGGAGCTCATCCCACAAAAAAGGAAAACCCACTGACCACTTTCTAAAGGAGCCTGCGTCTCTTCTGTTCGTGTCTGTTGCGACATCCAACTTGTTTGTAATTCCTTGGGAAAACCCAATTCCTTCTTTTTCTGTAATGTGTGGTCCTGCATGTAACCTCATGTCACTCTTTGCTCCTTCGGTAGTCGCACTGTTTATACTCTTATGAAAATGTCTCGTATTGTACCTGGTTATGTCATCACAATTTTATAAAATAGTTATATACTTGTTCATTTACTATTTTATTACACTTATATTTGATTTGAAGGAAAACAAAAAAATAATTATATCATATATTTTTCATTTATAATTAGAAAATAAGGAGGATAGAAAAAAGTTCTAATGCTAGGATAGTAATCTGGGTATCTTAAATTCTCTTCTTCTTTTCCTATATTTAGGTAATTAATTTACCTAAAATTAAGTGACATTCTTCAGACAAGCTAATATTCTATTCCAAAGAGCCAGTGTTCTTTTGAATTCCACTGAAACCTTTCCCTTTTATTTCTTTCTTGTTGTCTATAATGTATTTTGCTTTCCACTCATTTCTACACTTGTGTGATCACATTCTTCATTTTTATCTACTTTTTCTACATGTTATGCTTGAAACTGTATTTTCTTTGATATCTTACACATTTGTGATTTAGAAAGGAATCTTTGTGTAAATGGGTTTTTTTGTTAGAGAGACAACAGCTTTTGTGTCGTTTATATATGTCATAATATAATCAAGTAGAGAAACTATTTCAATGAACAGTTAGACATAGTCCAGCAACAGCTCTATGAACTTTTCTCTTTCTTCTTTTCTCTAAAATCCTATAATCCAAATCAACCAAGCCCCTATTCAAATACTCAGAAAAGATGTTATTTTAGAGTAACATTTATTACTTTGCAGAATACTTTTTGCTTTTGCATAATGTTATAGAAAGCATGTTAGAAGTTGGATGTTAATGATTTTATGAAATTATTCAACTTCCTCAACTATCTCTTTTTAGTGACAATGGAAATAAAGAATTCTTGAACGATTTAATGAAAGAGCCTGAATAAGGCATTTCTTGGTTGCCAGCAGTAAAGTTCTGCTATTTTTGACTTGGTTTTCTGATGATAGAATTCAATTGTCTATAACTGCCTTGCAAAAGGAAAAAAAAAAAAAAAAAGGATGAAAAATGGAAAAGCAATATGCCCTTACTTATTCAGCTTATCCAGTAAATTCTTGGATCAGGAACTAACAGAACACTCTTTCTGTTACTTTCTTCCTCACTGGAGTTGCCCTATTTAGATGTGAAATACTTTATATGGCATAAGTGGAGTTAAACAGTAGTATAGGAAGCTATTCTCCATATTTTCCCCTTGGTAAAGTGACTTGTGGTAAGACTGGGTCTATAACTATGATATTTGCATTTTATGAAGAAATCCATGATGACTCAGTAATTTTTAAACTTTTCTCTCTCCAACACAGACAGAAATTAGACTTATATTTAGAATTGTTAGAGTATGATAACTAAAACCATTCTATGAAACAATGTTCAGGCATATATATTCATGTAATGCTCTGAGATACAGGTACTGATGCTTTTCAAGTTGCCACCATGAGATAAGTCAGAATAATCAAGCTGCACATCTGCCGTCGTTCAGTTCTGAAATGACGTGCCTGAAATGATGGAAATTGGTTGAGTATTAGCTTGTCTTCTCAGTTTTCTTGGGCTGAATAGAACAATGAATTTTCCTATTTTTCTGCTGTATTTCTTAATTTTAGAAATGCACTGTGCTTCTACCTTTACTTTAGGAGGAGAGTAACCACAAAACAGCTAAATGAATTGCACCATAAAAAAAGATGCAGCAAAACATCAAGGAAAACAGGCCTTCCAATTAAGATTAGTACACCCTCAGGATTCAGCATGCAGTTGGAAAGGATCACCCATTCATTAAATTTATTTCTCTTTTAATTATTTTAGTGAAGTACTATAAGATTAAAATTTAAATTAATTAAATCTTCTGTTCCTAGACAACTACTCTTATAGTAAGTAAATTAAAAAAAAACAAATAAAAAGTGTTCTGCCTAAAATCAGATTTAAAAATTTTTGGATGCATTGATTTTATTGAATCTACGTAAGTTTCAAGTTAAGTAACAGGTCATCTTGTTCTAGGCAGCTCACAGTTGTTGCATTCCAAAGACTTTGATAAAACTTTTAGATATATCTTTTAGCCTATTAACTATCAAAAAAACCTGTCTTCTCTGAAGACAGGCTGATATACTTGGGATTGTTCATCCTGGAGAAAAGAAGGCACCAGGGTTGTTGGAATTATGGAAACTTGGATTTTGGGATTTTAGTGTATAGTAATGCATGAGTCAAGATGGAGGATTTGGGGTATTGTCTGAGTCCTTCTTCTTCACCTTCTTTTTCCTTCTTCTTCATGGGTTTGGGTGGTTTTCTCTAATTGAGTGAAAAAGATCTGCACTGGGGGCCTTGGGTGGTCATTATTGGGTCAAAAATATAAATCATATAGGTGCAATCTAGTTATTGGGGGATTATCTCTTAAATAACCTTGGAAAGAGTTAGAAGCTCTCCATTTCACCTTGTTTCTCTAGCTTGATAGATTGAGCTCACAGCTCGTGAGTCTGTAAATAGATAAGATACAATAAACAACCAAGTCCGAACTCAAAATCTGTTTCCCGTGTTATTCATCCTGACCTTGGCAGAGAAAAAGTAACCAGAACTGGTACACAGAGTGACCTTACAGCAGACTGTCATCATCTAAAGGGGTCCCAAAATAAAGCTGCAGAGGGTCTTTTTAAATGGGCAGCTATTGATAGGACCAGGGGGAATGGTTTAAATTAAAATAGAAGAGATTTAGATTAGACTGAGAAAAAAGATCCTTTACTCAGTGCATAGTGAGGCACTGGAACAGGTTGCCCAGAGTAGCTGTGAAAGCCCCATTCCTGAAGGAATTCAAAGCCAGGTTGGATGAAGTACTGAGCAAGATGATCTATTCCATGGCATCTCTATCCATGGCAAGTTGGTTGGAACTAGATGATATTTAAGGTTCTGTCCAACAAAAATTGTTCTGTGACTCTATGAATCAACCCACGCATGCTAAAATATGTTCATGAAATACCATCCAGAAATAGCTACAGCTACTGAAATGTCATCACTAGATATTACTACAATTGCCATAACTTAAATCCTTCTATTACTGTTTTTTAATTTTCAAATTTTCAAATTTTGATTTTGCTCTTCTAATAACATGGATTATTAGATATTGATATTTCCTTTAGAAAAGGAAAAATATGCATGACTAAAAAACCATTTTCTTACTAAGATTTCAGAAAGGTTTTATTCTGTCTATAGGTAGTAGAGGTTTTACATAATTTGTTTTTTCACAGTAACAATTATATCAATTATTATTTCAATTTCTTGTTTGAAGTCTTTTCATGCTGTTTCCAATTGACTGAGGCTTTCAACTACAGCATACTCACAGTATTTCAGGAGTCACAAAGCTTGTTTGGTGGAGATAAACTAATAAATTCATTACAAGCTTTGAGTTCTGTTCTGGATGTGTCTTTACACAAAATTAAAAACAGTCAAGAGTTAGGTAAGGCTTAGAGCACTAAAGATAAGCATCCAGTGCCATTCAAAATTCTCTGGAATATCAAAAATATCTACATAGACTGAAAGATACCAGTGGAAAATTCAGGAAGAAACAGATACTTTTCTTTCTATTCATAATTAACAACTGCAGAGAAGAAAATTATTTTAAATTAGAAAATGGCTTTTTGACTTTCATCTGTATAGAAATGTAATATATGAAGTGTTGGTTTTTAGGATCAGGACCTAAATCTTCATAACTTCTAGGATTTCTGGGTAATTTTCTGAATTTTGAGGCATATAATGAAGCCAAACAGAAAAAACTGCAGGAACATTGACATCCATTTAACGAAAGCAATGGGTAGCTGTTCAAACTTCTCATGATGGTCATCTTGTTATAATGCTTATTCTTATATATATTAATTTATATAAATAAAGCTATAGCCATTTTTTGTTCTATTGATGTGAAATATCTCAATTTTAAGTTCAAACGGATTCAGTGGAATGCCCTTGGAATGAACATCTTCATTAGTATTCTCTCATGGAAGAAATTATGCCTTCAATCAGAATAATAAGTGTGAGGGAGGTAATTCAAGGGCCACGCATGTGTCTCTAATAGAAATATCATGATGTTACTGAGGTAGTTGATGCTAAAGAAAAAATTAAAGCTCTTTCCTGAAGTCTAATTTTTGAAAAGTTTTCTCTGTTTTCAAAGGAAGTTAAAGCATATGACTGTAAGAAATTTGCAAAAATTTCTTCTTTGTGCTGCATACTTAAAAGCATTTAGTATTTCATTTTGAAATCTTCTGTTCTGATTCCAGTGTTTGTTGTTGTCCTCATTTTTCATTCCATTTTTATTAAGCAAGGAATCAATAGATAAAGTTCTGACAACTCAGAGAACAACAGATTTTGTTTAGTACCACACTGTTTTTTTCATTCTACAGAATTGTGTGTTTCAGAATTCTTTTATTTCATCTATGCAGAAGAGCTGCATTGAGGAACAATATCTATTCTCAATTTGAGTGTCATATGCTTTTGACTGAGATGGTAAATGTTCCATAAGGAGCAGGAAGATGTTTCTTTGTCTGGTGGTTAACTGAACACAGTCTTCTAAAGAACACTTTGAAATATAGGGGATAAATTTCGAAAGAAGAAAAAACGAAAAAGTATCATAAAAGAGGGCTGTGGGACTCTCTTCTTCCTCTGAGAGGAAGAGGGCCCTATCAATGTTTTAATGAAGGATTCAGGTGGTGGCCCTGGACTTCCTGCACTACACAGTCCCTAAAAGCATAAGACCCCTAGCTATTAGACAATAACCAGGTCTAAAAGGGTTAAAGGAGAATTTATGAAACTTGGTATGGAAAAAATACATCTTTGGCAAAACCAAATAGCTTCAGTGTCTTCAGTGAAAATGGCATTTTAGTTTATATTTTACTTAAAGCCAGACTTCGAATTAAAAAAAAAAAAAAAAAAAAAAGTAAAAAGAAAAATATATCATTCTTGTGTCTTTTCAACCAAACCTAGGATAAAGAAAAGAGCTTTGCAATAAGCCACTAAACTCTCATCAGCTTTGGGCCTGCCATTCATCATTCTAAGGGAGTTTCAGTGGCTTTTTGGAAGACAGATAGGACAGAGTTGATAGAAACAGTGAATTACAAACATGGAATAAGAAAGAGGTCACTTCCCAATAACATCTAAATATAATACATAGCAGGACACAGGGTTATAATGACGATATTGAATATATTTTTGGGCTTTATTTTCTGATGTCAATCAAGTAATAATATCACTTTTATTGTTTTCTGCTTATTTTTCCAGAGACAGATATTTGGATTTCAGAGGCACATTGCATTTATCATGTTGCATACAGATATTTTTTTACCACCAGTACATTTTAGTTTTCTCTTAGAATAATACAATAGTCATAAGTTGGACACTATTGACATGAGTTATTTTTATACAGACGTATTTGCTTAGTGGGTCAGAAAACAATTGTCATATCAATCATACCTGTTACATTTTGTCTCTAAGGTTTATGATGGATAGAGTGAAATTGCCTGAAACCAAAGTTTTATGGTTCTATTTATTTATAGCCCCAAGCGTTATCTCTCCTTCAGTGGAAAGTTTATCTGAATAGTCAAAAATTAACCTTTGTGATAAAATTAATATTATTTTTAAACTCTAGCATACTCGTTGAGAAACATATACATAGAAGCTTTGTATGGAAGACACAGTGACTGTAAAATTAAGCATATACCAAAAATTACACTGCATCTTTTAAATTTTTTTTTTGTGGAAACTAAATATTTGGTGTGATATTCAGTGAACATGTAGACAAATATTTAAAGTTCATGTTTTTTAGCAACTACTGTAAATTTCCTCTATAACCTGTCAAAAGAAATAAGAATTTTCTGTGGCCAGTTTCATCTCCCTAAATTAGTTAGCCAAAATACTTCCTGGAAATACCTGTTTTTTTCATTGAGGAAACCTAGGTAACTATTCTAAATTATATACCTGTCTTTTAGACAGAACTGCAATGATGTAATCAATCACTGCCTTTATCTCAAGACATATTGAAAGAAAACCTGCAGTAAATAATTATAGCTAGGCATTCATGGTTGTCTTGCTTAGGACAAAGAGTCTGTCTTGATATTTACAGGACAGGAGAAGTGAAATTCAGTATCTGCCTAGCTTCTACCTGATTATGTATACAACTTTACATATGCTTTCAGAATAAGTTTAGGTAAGTCTTACAATTCAACTATCTCCTCATTACTTTCTGCAATTTTATGTGATGCTATTCATATGAAGGCATGCATTGCTTATTTTAAAACTGTATCCATGAAAAATATATCCAACATACTGGTGAAAGTTAGTCTGTATTTTTAATCTTCTCTGTGAATGTAATCTTCAAAAGCCATTTCTCACTGATCTTACATCTTACTAATATTATTATGCAATAAATTTACTTAAATCGATATTTTAAGTGGATTGTAACTTCATAAGCCCTTTCATTAATAAGTGTTCCCAATAAATATTTTTTCTTTTTGTAGAGTTGTGCTGAATACTTTTTCTGCATAGTTCTTTGCTTAGTTCTAGTCACAAGGATTTAAACATGAGTATAAAGAAAATCTTGTTTTCATATATTGCATAATTTCTCATTACAACCTATGAAGGGATTAATTTCATGTGCCTATCAATGTCAAAACTCATTTATGCACATTTCTTGTTAATGTAGAGAAATACTGTTTGCTAGACTCAGAAAAATTTGCATTCTTGGCGAAACTAAGGTCCTCTAATGAAACTAAACAGGACTGTTTGCTTAGAAAGTGCTTTCATGTGATTTCCCTCTTTATTATAAAGCCAGAAGAACTTGTGCTCCTTTTGTGATTAAAGCAAATGATCTTTAAAGCCTAACTGGCCCACAGATAACTTCTTCTTATGAAGGGAACTTTGGTCTAACGGTGTATAACAGACTATAATTCTAGTCCAATTTAGAAAAAAAACAAACTAGCAGATATGCATTACTGATCACTAAACAACTGTTTTTACAGCTAAATTTAAATAAATAAATAAAAATAAAGCTTCATACAAGCCTTAAAGCAAATTTGGGCAAAGCAAATTCAACATGGTCCAGTCCTGGTTGCAGCAGAACTAATGCAAAGTCTCTTAACTCTCTGCTGTTGTCAGTGTTTCAGCCTGATAAGGAGTGGCTCAGGCTTAATTGTGATATTATTCTGTCTGCCTTTTAACAAGGAGTATGTTGAAATATGAGTTGACATAGTCACATAAGGGTATGATAACAGTATTTATCTTGTGGCTCTAAAAGGGAGTCAAGTGACTAGCACCCAGATGCAAACACAGACATGAATGAGTTGATACTACCCAAATCCCAGAAATTATAGACATCTGATTTTTTGCTTATGAAAGCAAAAAGTCATTCTTTATGTTTTGCAGATCTTGACCTATGGAAAATTGTTTATAGATACTGGTGATACAAACTGGAGTTCGTCTCCCAGAGAAGATAATCTCTTTGCTTTTATCTTCCTTCAGCCTGGCTCTCCAAAGTATGTCTTGCTTGATTTTGGAAAATAAGAATCAACAAGGACTGCAGCTATCAGAACCACATATCTATCATGTACTTACTGATTCATTAATATATGTTCTTAACATTTGATTCACAGTTGTTAAAGAGAGACTACATGTTAATTGAATGCAACAAATACATGCTTATTTGAAGACTCATTTTTTTGCTGCTGTCTCAGTTGCTAAGACTTCTTCCTAATTCCCTTGTATTGACAATTTCAATGACAATAATAACAATTCTTGAGCTACAGACTTACAATGGCTTTATTCCCAGCTGTGCCTCCCATGAGGGAATATTCAGAAACAAATCATAAATAGTCATCATAGTTGATAAGAATTAGGCTCTAGGAAGAGCTCTTCACTGTAGAAATAGTCTCTTAAGGATCCTGCAACAGAGATGCAAAATTTGAATGAACACTGAATGTATAAACATATATCCCAATAGAGATTTCTTTGTGTGGCTTTTCTGTTGCAATTTTAATGATTCTTCTCTGCTCTGCAAAAAGCCATGATTCCCCTGCTTGCTATCAGAAAACAAATATCAGCTTTTGCACTTGTGGGCAGGCAGAAGCATGCAAAGACATTGTTGAACTTGGAAATTGTCTAAGATATTTTAATGCAGAGATAGAATCTTCCCTTATATCTCTAGACCAGCATTTTTCATAACAATGATGTGTGTGTATATATATATATGTATATGTATATATATTTGGAAGAAATATGTGTTAGAATTTTGCAGTCAATATCAGAGCTTATAATAGACATTGAAAGGCAATAATGAATTTAAAGGCAAAGGTTTTACTTTTTGTCTGTCTTAAGGTAAATAGTATACTATAATAGCTTTCCAATATTTCACACTCAGCTTCCAAGAAAAAAAAAAATTGTAGCAAATATCCCCTGCAGTAAATATATATTTTTCTTCTGATTATATTGATTTTTTTTTCCAATTTTAAAGAATAGCAGGTTTTCTGATTCTGAGTCTGATGTAGTAAGCAAATGGATGGTTATTCTCCAGGCAATCAAAACCACAATTGATGGAAGACAGAAATAAGAATTTCCTGGGCATAAGCAATGTAAGGTTAACTTAAGCTTTAGGACAAGATGTCCAGGATTTTTTTTTTTTTTTAAATATGTGTTTACTTTTTTTGCAGCATTCATTTTCTTAGTAGACTTCTGGGTTTTATAGATATAAAAAAGTTGTCTTCTTCTCTCAGAATGGCAACATTGTATTAATGGGCCAAAGAATGAGAATCTAGGTATTTCACTTATAATAATAGCAACATGTAATATTGACAGCAAAGATAATTCATGAACATAAATTAGACTAGTATAATAGTATTGTCTAGGGATTTTAATATTAAGTTGATAATTGCAGTTTTTGAGACTTTGGTATGGTAGAGAGAGTTCAAGCCTTCTAATGGCATATTCTGGTAAATGTTAAACTTGCTAACAATTGCATAATCTATCAGTATTCATACTTTATTTCCTGAACAGTTTCCCAGGTTACTTCTAGATTCAAGGTAACTTTAGGCACTGCCATTCAATGCAAACTTCTTTCTACCAAAATTTATAATAATCTCCAGTATCTGTGTTACTATTTTTAAAATGCTGATGGCCAGATTGAATTCAGCCTGTTAATACATCTCACATAAACTGCATATCATGATGTCAAAAAGTCTCTGATGAGAATATGATCACATTATGTCTAACCTCAAAGTCCTGTACTCATGAAGTGTCCCTATCCTTTCCTATAAGATGATCAACAGCAGTATCTTACAGCTAGTCTCAGACATGTTTCTGAAGTCAAGTAATATGTGTGACCTGCCATTTTTCCCTCAAGACTATTTTGTGTGCTCTTATCTATAAGAATGTGCATATAGTGTAGCGAACACAAATATTTCAGTACTCAGTGCTGTCTTTTCAAACATCAAAATCTCATTGCATAACGAATAATCTGGTGAACTGCAATTCAAAGGTGAGGAATAGTAACTATCAAAATTTTACACTTAAAAGTTTTCACTGAATATACTCAAGGAATATGAAATTACTCTTTTTTCTACAGCTTTGTGGCAGCTTAACAAAATACTCCATATATCATAGCAAAAATGGCCACATATGGCCATGTGCTACATGTGCTAAAATGTGTTACAGAACGACAATAGGCTCTCATTCTTCATCCCTCTATACTTCTCAGAAAGGGCAGAAGAGGGTAAAGGAGCTGGGAATAAAGAATATACCATACAGATGAAAAATATACATAGAGATGAAAAATATATTCATAACTGTGTGTTGATTGTAAAAATTTAAAAATATGCAATTTTAGCTAACCTGGAACAAGTCTATTAACTGACATGTCTTTATAAAAAACTGTCATGTTCACTCTTGACAAGGCAGGAGAAGTTACAAAACTGACCTCATCTGATTTATGGAGAAAATCTGTGACAGAATAGCTATCCACATGGCAGACTGTTGCAGGATTTGTCTATCAACTCCTGGATGAAATAAATAATTCAACAAATTTTATCTGATTTTAGGAAAAAAAAAATCCAAACCAGTAAGTATTTTGTAAAGACATGTAGGTCTCAAGTGATTTAATTTCTACTGTATTACAGCTGTTATCTTTGAGTCAAAATAATGTAATGAAATCTTTAAGTTAAATGATAAAACTCCCTAAAATTCCATAACAACATCAGAATAAGAAACTATATTCTGTGCATTAAAAAGTTGTAGGAGAAAGGAATACAGGTGACCTTCCCCCTGATAAGTAACAGCTGTGTTAATTACCCAATACAGCCTCACTCATGTTGAGTCACAGCTATATCCAATAAAAATAAGTGTGATAAAAGGGAGTGGGTTAGCTGGTGAAGGGATCATGGTGGAGTGTCATGAATGAGAGGATTATGAAGAAGAAGGATCCCAGGGAGAGGAAATCACTGCTGTGAGGTCAGTCTGGGTCTGCAGTTAGAGCCTGTTGTTGGAACCTGCAGGCATAGTCTAGTCTAGTCATAAAAGCCTGCATTCAGAGTCTGCAAACCAATATCTGCAGTCAGAGGCTGCAAGAGAAACCTCCAGTAGGAGCTTGCTTCAGCCAGAGTCAGTGAATAGCTAGAGTCAGGATGGCTGAGCTGTAAAGAGGAATAAACCAGGACCATTTTCACACTGTGATAAACAAGAAATCTTGTCTTGGCTCTTTGCTACCCTCTAACAAGAGGGCTGCTGCAACAAAAAAGTGTGGAATTGTATTCCAGTAATGCACCAGGTATGAAAATATTTGGTTATTCATCAGGACCATTAATAGAGAACTATTGAGGTCTACCTCAAACTTCAGCACAAAGTATCAGTGCTTCTTGAAAGGTTGAAGAAGACTTGGGCATCTCTTATTTTACAAGATACTGTCAGATGCTGACGGGGAAAAAAATTATATCTCAAAAAATAGTCTACTGTTATTAAATTTAAATATGTGGTCTTCTTTTCCTTTTTTCCCGTGCATCAGAATTAATACTCTTGTCTTTTCCAGAATTACCCCATATGAATAGCCTGTACTGTTCTTGCTTCCTATCATGCTTTTGTCTTTGAATTTTATGTTATATGTGTACACACATATAAAGGTCTGCTGCAGAATTTTCTGCTGAGATATCATTATCTAAAATAATTAGACTTGCCATCAACTGGAATATACTGCTGAAAAGCAGAACTGGAATGTGCTCTGGATTTCTTAATTTAAAGTAAGATGTCACTTTCTCTCTGAATTACAACAGTAACAATGTATCACTCTAAATAGCCTCATCTTAATTAGTATTTAATGACTTATACCAAGTGACAAAGGTTCAATGGGACACAATGCCCTTTCCTGCCCTTTTCATACAAGACAATTTATAGGCCTCCTTTTGTCAATCTAATTGTACATTATCTCTTCAGGAGTCTAATCTGATCCCACTGGGCTCCAGTCTGGATCAAAATAGAGAACCATACGGAAATATACGAAGGGGTAGAATAAATGCCTGGAATAGCAGGTCTCGGTTAAAGTGTATTCCAATAAAAGACATAAATGTAACCATAACCGATGCCAGTTGGTACCAATGTGGACTAATTGCTTCAGTATTGCTTCAGTATTAAGTGAAAAATTAGGGGGGGAAAAGCTGATTTTTTTTCTTCAAATGCAAGAATGTTTTGCTCCAGAGTTAGTTCTTAGAAACATATAAAGATAAACTTCCTTTTCAACAGTTCACAACTCAAAGAATGATGAATTGCAGCAGTGTTGTGGCTGTTTAATCATTGTCCCCAAGACATTACTGATGATGAAAAGGGGAACCCAGTATTATTGAAATCCATATCTGAAACATGACACACTAATTGCCATGAAGATGGTTTTCTTCTCCCCATATATTATTTGTAGTTTTACCTGTGGCTTTAAAAAGAAAGCAACATAGAAACAGGCAATTTCCATGCTGGTTAGAGCATGTTCTTAGCTGTGCAACGCTAAATTAGACAGTCATCTGCATTCCAAGTAAATGAAGCAGTCCTATTCTGCCCAGGGTGCCTGGATAATGATCACACACTAAAGGTTATGGAATTAATGGATAGAGGAAAAAAAGAAAATTTCATCTCGTGCTACACATGTACATCAAATGTCTGCTTATCAATAGTGTAAAAAAAAGTGTTTCTTACTGAAAGGACATAAAATACTCACTGGGATGCAAGGATTTTCATGCAGCTGTGCCTTCTTTCAAAACAGTTGTTACTTTTTGACAATAAACTTCAAGAAATAGAATCAAAGAATGATTTGGGTTGGAAGGGATCTTAAAGGTCATCCAGTTTTACGTCCTCCCACTAGACCAGGTTGTTCATGGCCCTATCCAACCTGTACTTGAACACTTTCAGGAATAGGCCATTCACAACCTCCTTGTTCGACTGCCTCACCTACCTCAAAGTAAAGAATTTCTTTCTAATAGCTAATCTAAACCTACTCTCGATTTAAAGTCATCCCCCCTTGTCATGTCAATTCATACCTTTGTAAAAAGTCTCACTCCAGCCTTCTTATAAGGCCCCTTTAAGATGCTGACAGGCTGCAGTAAAGTCACCCCAGGGTCTTCTCCAGGCTGCAAAACCCCAGTTCCTACTTTCTTAGCTGCTCCTCACAGGGGAGGGGCTCCAAGCCTGTGGTCAACTTGGCAGCCTCCTCTGCATTTGCTCCAACAGGTCTATGTTATTGTGCTGGGGATTCCAGAGCTGGATGCAGCCCTGCAGGGAGAGTCTCAGAATCCCCTCCCTGGCCCTGCTGCCCAAGTTGCCTTGGATGCAGCCCAGGACACCTCTGACTTTCTGGGTTGCAAATGTACAGTTCTGGGTCATGTCCAACCTCACATCCACCAGCACCCTCAAGTCCTTCTCAGCAGAAAGAAAATAATTATACTGGACGTTGTAATTTAAATCAGCCTAACCCCAAGAGGCACAACTTTGGGCTTTTGCTAACAGTTACCTTACAGTAACAACTGTAAGACATTTTCTGAAATTCTCAGGCCCTACATGCCTCTACAGCTACTGACACAGGAGTAAATTATATGACTTGTCTTTCAAAACCTTGCAGACAGAAGGAAAGTATTTTGTAGGGAAAAATAGAACAACAGAATGTTGTTTGTATGTACATTTTCTGAATTCTTTTCAGCAATATTAAAAGCAGCATTATTTCAATTTTTGTTATTCTTTTTAGTCTTGGGCTGCTTTTACATAGGAAAGACCCACAGGTGTGAATTTCTTGCAAAAACTGCAAAAATACGCAGTTGCTCCCATTTAAGACTTGAAGCGCAAGATGCAGATGGTAAGTCTTTTAATGAAGTGTGAACTTCAGCTGATTGTCTCTCATTAAGAGATAGAAATAACAGTTCATATGAACTTCTTACCTACAAAGTTCATCATCAGAGAGGAAAGTCACAATCTTTTTCTCAATATTTGCTTGGATCTCTGAAGTTTTAACTTATCATGCATGAAGCGATGTATCCAAGAAAATCAGCATCAAAACTTCCATTCAATTTCAGTGAGAAAAGAGACTTCAGTCCTGTTTTAATACTTGGGCTTCATGGTTCTCCAGTTACTCTGTAGGGTTTTAAGTTGAAAGTTATTTGAAAGTCAGAGTCTTTTGTAGCTTTCAAAGCATCGACACTAAACGCTGTAAAATCATTATCTATTAGAAACTTGACTTAATTAATTTTGAAAAAAATACCTTTATCTATATTTTTGCATGGCTAAAATTAATTTCACTTACATTGTCCCAATTTTTATACCTAACAAAATGTATTCCAATGGCACATCTAATTTTTTTAAGTGTCAAGAAAAATGAATAATACACTTTTCTGAATATGTTTTCTGCAGTGGGAAGATTTTTATAATTCATAGAAAAAATTTATTTGAGGTAACAAAATATTTTTTAATTTTTTCTCATTTTAAAAATTCCTTTTCAGGCCACAGAAATTTTTGTTTATAGGCGATTTTTTTATTATGAAGTGTACATCTAGCTGCTAATTTCATTGGCAAAAATTACCTCTTCCATGCAATAGAATTAAATAAGTAAAACATAAAAAAGGGAAATATTTTAAGCAGACTTTGATCTAATTAGAGATAAAAATATTGCCTGAATCATTTAGGCTTGAGGTGTACATCCAAAAAAGAAACAAGCATAATTAATTACAAGCAGTATTTCATTTGTTGCCTGCAATTAAAATCTGAATGAGATCCAAAGCATTTGGCTGAACATTCAGTACTTGGCTTCAGCCACTGTATAGCAAAGTATAGTTTCCAGATCCATAGAAGGGTGAGATACCTCCTGATAACTTACATTCAGAGCAATGGTGTATCATTACTAGACTGGCATCAAAAAAAGTCTCTGTATTCAATACATGTTTGAATAACTGTGCTTGACCTTGTTTTGGGATTCAGAGCATAGAGATTTTTTTTTTTTTTTTTTTTTTTTTTTTTTTGAGGACAAACATCTTCCTTTAAGTTACAGAAGAGGGACTTCTATCTACATAGCAGTGTGTTGACTTGGGTACTCTGCCAGAAATTGTAGTTTCTTATAAGTGTTCTCTGGGCATCATTAAAAACAAAAGAACATGTTGAAGAATACAGAGTAGCATTTTAAAACCTATACTCAGTGTTTCATGAACAACTCTTTTTCTGTTTTTTCTTTCTTTTTTCTTTCTTTCTCTTTGACTCTTTTAGTATTAAATAAAATATATTACATTTTTGGCATCAAGATCTTACCTTGTTTGGTTTTAATCATGCTTTTTGGGTATATTTCAAACTTTTCTGGGTCTGATCTCTTTTATTCACAGATACTTAGTTTCCTTTGCTCTTCTGTGTTCAAACTGGATTGTAACACTCCTGAGTCCCAGGGCTAAATTTCCAGAGCACTGGAATCTAAATTATACTTTAGTATTTATGAGAAGTTGAACAAGTACTTCAGAAACACAGTCAGTCTCTATTAATAAAAAATGATACAAATTGTGGAGAGTTTTGAACATATTGGATATTTGAGATTAACTCTACCAATCTGAAAATGTACCAAGAATTCATTTTTTACGTTTCATTTGGAAAGTAGCTACAGTTTCCACGGATATCTGGATGGCTTCTTTATCTTTTAGTTAAAATATTATCTCCTAATGCTATCATCTTTGATGCGTCTAGGTGTCATGAAAAAACGGCTGTGAAAATGCCAAATGGAAAATTACCACATCAAAAAGAGTATCTGCCAGTGTCAAGAAGCATCCCAGACCCCAACACTGTGCCTTATTATAGCAGTACTTGTGTCACTATATAAGGTACTAAGCAAGATTAGGGCCAACAGGTTTGGCAAAGTAAAACATCACCTCTGCCAATGAGCGCTTACAACATAATTAAAGAAACAAATGCAAGAGTTCATGGTGATGGAAAAGGAGAAATGGAAACCACAAAGAGGATATCAGTCTTTTAATTTCAGTGGTTTTATGTGGTTGATCAGGTGCTGAGGTAAACAAGATGTCAGCTATCTAAAAGCTGTGGGGAAGGAGTGGCCATAGTAAGGGAAAGCACTCCTCCCAAAAACAGGCCAGAAGTTTTTGTAATGATAGAGCCCATTGTTTCCTGCCCATTGACAGAGTGTTTGCAGGTATTTCTGGAAACAAGAAGAGGCTAATGAGTATAAATGATGATGCAGTTTCTGTTAGTAGTGCAGGCTCTACTGATAAAACTACAGCATTACTGTTCTCCAGTAACAGTGAGCCGTACCAGATGGATTCAAAACCAAAATGATTTTTGGTTTTTAGAAGGGTCAACAATTAGGTAGCAGAGGATCTAGAAACTGGAAAGACAGAGAAGTAGAAATACAAAATACTATTTCTAAATATTTCTCAATCCTAAACAAGTTTTTTAACACTTGAATTTTGAACACTTTTTTTTTCCTAAATTTTGAATTTTGTGGGTTAGATGTTGATATGCTAGAAAACAACTTTAATTTGTGTGTTTTATCCATTGCTTTAAATCTTATAAGGTACATGTAGAAATGCCTACCTAGGTGCTTATTTGGAATCAGTAAGCATTCTAGGAAGAAAAAAATATCCAATCAACTTCTGCACCAAAAGGAAAGAACAGAGTCACAGCAGTGGACTTTATGGAAGGCACGTTACCAAAAATATTCTTCAATGTAATTTTGCACTCCTGACCTATCTTACAAAAGAAAGATGACTTGTGGTGTTTGGTTGCCATCTAGGTTAAACCCAAGCTATTAAACAATAGCTTGCATGAGTTTGACCTTTCTGTTGAACGGGCTGGCTGGCTGCAGAGCTAAGAGCCATGGCGTTTTAATGATGGATCTGTAACATGGAAAACATTATGTCACCAAAGCTCAGAAGAACCCAAAATATTAAGTAGGGTGTAGCATCTATTAATTTTTAAGTAGACTTATAGCTTCTTTTAAATTTATTGCTATTTTTATGTTAGTTGTAGTCTTTGCAAGGGGCAGACAGGGCATACCTTCAGGTTAATGTTAAGGAAGTGCAACTCAGCTTGCATCAATACTTACTTAAGGTCTGAATTTGACGTTCTTTGAATAATTAATGAAGGAAAATATATATTCATATCATCTTAATTTCTTTTCTCCTAGATATAGAGCAGTTTATTTTCTATATGAAATGCCGATTAATGTTTTTATTTAGTCCGTCAATTAAGGTCTGAAAATAACAGTTCTATAGAGAGCTAGTTAGCAGTTGAGTCTTCAGTATCTCACCAAATTTTTGACAGAAAATGCCAGTTGAGGGCATTTAAAATCTATTTGAACTTGTATTAGTGTGCCTGTTAATTTGTCCCTTTTCTTTATTTATACACACAAAAAATGATCTACCACCCATCAGAAAAAAAAGATAATTTCTTTCAGCTTACTGATACTGAAAGATTTAAGGCAAATGCACTTTGAAAAAGATAGTTTTTCAACTCTCATCAGCAAAGCAGTACATGAATTTAACTTTAAGTTTTGTTATTGTCTCAAACTTTGTTGCATCACCTTTAAATAATACGTGTGCAAAATGTATGCTAGGATGACTGAATGGAATAAAAGAAAGCAAAGAAAATTATTTTGCTTTAAGAATTAAATTATTTACTGATAAATATGTTAATAGTAAGTGGTTAGTAATAATACAGCTATATGAAAATGGAATTATACTTTGTTCTTATAACTTAATGACAAAAATAAAAACCCTTTTATAAATCTTGATAGCACATATTAATGTGCATACCAAAATTGATACTAAGGCTTTATTAGAATAATTTTTTTCCCAGGAAGAATTTAATTCATGCATCAGAAAATTTTTCTTCTGACCTTTTTCTAAATAATATTTTTAATTTGCTTTTTTAAAAAAAATTTGTTCATTTGAAACATACCACTTCAACCAGCAGAATGTAAATCAGGAGGCGGTAAAATGTGACTAAACATTCCTTCTGAGAGATATAGCAGTGTTAAGTTGGAATCAAAAAAGTGGGCTTACAGTTTTGTAGAATATGAATAACTATTTCCAGTTGGAACTTTTGAGTCTTTTTTTTTGGCTTCTCGGGACATGTTTATTTCATAAGGAAGAAATCAGTGCAAACAGTAGCTACAGAAGGAGATGATTGCTTAGTTTAAGGTGTTAATGAGAAATTAAAATTAAAAATAAAAACAAAATTATTTTTCACCTCTGGCTAATTTCTTTAGGATGAAAATAGCATCCTAATGATATCTGAAAAGCTTTTCATCTTAGCTGTGAAATGCAATCAGTTTGTCAAAACCTAGAGATAGATACTGAAGCTTGACTCCAAGGTGTGAGTGAAGGCATTATTTTACTCTGAACTGAGAATTTTAAACTATTAATTAGAGAGCTGTGGAAGAGGTGTGATATGCTGAATTAATTGATGAATTGCTTGTTTGATTAAATTATGATTAAACAGATTTATTTTTATTTCATAATCCATAAATGATAAATTATTCTCAAACTAGTTCTGTAATTACACATACAGTAAATGATTATATTAATGTTTAATTAACTAAGGTCCTAACTATAACACTTTAGGCTCTATTCATTAAGGAAAAGCTACAGTAACTATGCTGGCTTAACCCCTAGTCTCACTGAACTTCAGTATGAAATGTGTATGAAGAATTAGGCTCATTAGTGAAAGGGTTTCAGGGCTGTCTTTTTTTCTCTAAGAAGAGACTTCTGGGTGTATATTCTTGCTTGTTGTAAATTATACCTGTATGTGCACACAAGATTCTGATGCTAAGCACATTAAATAGCTGTTTGGTCATATTAGTCTTGACCATGACTCTAAAACTGCATTATGATTTTATTGCATCTATCTTTTATTGAATAAAGTTAAAATGAGGTCAGTTTGGAGATTGTGAGCTGTGATTTCATACAAGTTCAAAGAAAATTAACTGAAGATGTAAAAATTCTTTCAAATTTTTTTGAATCCCTTTTCTCGTTAGTCAGAGATAAGGGCGTAGACAGAAGTCAGTGCTTCATGCAGATGAATACCTGACAACGAGTTGTAGTTTAAACTAATGAATTTGGGATGTAGAATACAAAGCTGTGACTTCTGCACATTCATAAAAAACAGAGAGGATGATCAAATGTATCAGAGTAATGAGGATTGCTCTCCAACCCCTTCCAAAGACAAGAACTGTAAGTCTAACCACCCCAAATGCACATTTATTCACACAATTTAGGCAAAAACAGTGTGGAACTGTGTGACCAGTCTGGGAGTTATGATATCATAAGATTCATTAGAAACTCACTTGACTCAAGGACCGCAATGAATGCCTACAAATCCAACATGTTATACCATAAATGAGCTACTATGAAAAACATAATCTCTGTACAAGACAAAACCAGTATGGAGTTGCATTGATGATTTCTTTGGATCTGGAAACGAATATTGACCCAATTGGTCTAAAGAAAGGAATTCAGCAAAACTAAATATAGGACAAGCAACCACCTGGAAAAAGTGAAGCTGCAGTACTTTATGTGTGAAATGCATGCAGAGTGAATTTAAAATTATTTTTACTGACTGCATGGTTTTATTCCTCACGAACTTAAGTATATGGTTTAAGTCTTAGATAATAAAACATTAAAAAAAAGTATAGTTGCAAAAATAAGATAGGTATTTCTATTAAACTAATTTAATTAATTGCTTCTGTGCAGTAAGCCCCATAAAAAAATAACATCTAATTCTTCAACACTGCAACATTTTTGTACTTCTAAGGTATTGTCACAGCTGCAGAGTACAGAGTTTGAATTTAGCACTAACTGTGAGTTTTACAATAAAATGATGACTTAAAAAGACCTTATTTCTATTATCATTGAAAATAACATAGTCACAACCAAGCAAAATCATGTATGCTCTGAGATCTCAGGGCAAGTTCAAAATTATCTCTGTCAATGATCCATATGTGATAATGAGTTCAAGGATCCATAAAAAGACTTCAACAACCATATTTTTACACTTGTTAAACTATTTCTTACTAATAATTGCTTACAATTTCTTACTTCCATTCTGAACTCAGATAAATTTGGTATTAAAACTCTGGCATATGAAATTTATTACCCCATGAAGAACTATTTTTTTTTTCCCAGCCGAGCTGGAAAACAAAGATGTGATAACAATATTAAGAAAAAAAATATTTTTGTCGTAAGAATGCAATTGCCATCATAACATTTCCAAGCTCAGCAGCTAAATATGTAAAATTATGTCTTCCTCATCACATTATCATAAACTAAATTGACCATGAGTAGCAGCAATGTCATGAAATTGATTATGGCAGTGTATCTTTTCATTGGCTTTAGAATTCTAAAAGAAAAAAAAATAGAGAAGTTAAGTTGAAGTGTCAACTATACTTGTGTTAGTATTTCAATTTCAACATTTATATTTCAAATACATAAATATATGATTATATGAAAGGGGAAGTTCCTCACTAAAACTTGAGGAGACACTGAGTAACGCAGTCGTCACCAATGTGGTTATCATGCGTTCTGGTTTATTAGTCGTGAAATGGCTGGTTTTATACAGTTTTACATAGTTTACAATATAAAGCATTCCCTCATTGGCGTTCAGCACTCAGGAATGTAACTACACATTATTTACCTTCTCCACTTAAGGTGGCTAAAGTGCTCAACCCCGCAGCAGCCCCAAACACCTGTTAGTTAACTCACTATCTTTTTGGCACTCCTTAACGTAATTTCTAACTGCGCCACAGGTCCAGGCCTGCACTCAGGCCTGTCCCTGGGCCTACCT
>VZUI01089644.1:0-24582 GCA_013401135.1 Cettia cetti
CGCGCGCGGCCGGCGATGGGCGCCGCGGGTGCCGCGTGCGCGGCGCGCGAGCCGCTGCCGCGGGAGTCGCCGGTGCGCTCCGTGCTGCGGCACGTGCGGCTGGAGAACCTGGCGGCGGGAATGAGCGGCGGCGTGCTGTCCACCCTGGCGCTGCACCCGCTGGACCTCGTCAAGATCCGCTTCGCAGGTGAGGCCGGAGCGGCCGTCCCCCCGCCGTCCTGCGCTAAAGACGCACCGCCGTGCCCGAGCTCGCCGAGCCCCGCCCGAGACATGCCGGGCTTTCTGCCCAAAGCCCGCGCTGTTCTGCCCGCCCCGTGCGCGGCCGCGGCGCTCCGGTGCCGGCTGCAGCCCCACGGCTTGGAATGAACTGGCCGTAAGCCAAAAGGAGCGGTCTCTGATTCTCTACCCTGCTATCCCAAAGCTTCTTGTCACTTTGTAGAGACTGTAAAATGTGCGGTGTGCCTCGAGCTGCTTCCAGGCAGATTGGAGACCTGGGCAGTCTCTTCCCCCGCTTCCATGGCCATCAGCGCCAGAGGACACCGCACCACTGCCTGCTCTTAACAGAGTCCCAAGCCCACGTTCAAAGTTCGCCTTTATGCCAAACGTTTTCAACATTCAAAGCGTAGCGGTAGTTTTGGAATAACCTTGGTTGTTAACAATAACAGTATTGTTTTGCGGAAAACTCTTAACTAGTTTTTTCACAGGGAAAAGGGTGACTTCTCTTGACTTCTTTGCTGCTTTGAGAAACTTGTCCACCATTTATCATATTCTCTTCACAGAGGTTGAAACGTTTTACTGTATCTTTGGATTGTTTTCTTAAATAGATACATGGATGTTTTAAGATCTGGAAACCAAACTATCACAGAGACATTTCACAAAATTTAAAACATTGCATGTCCTAATGGGGCACATCCTGGGCTGCATTATGAAAAGCATAGCCAGCAGAAGGGCTCTTTTCTCTCTGTTTTCTATTTGTAAGATTATGTCTAGTTTGGGGCTCTCCAGGACAAGGAAGGAAGACAATGACACACCGGTATGATTCCAGTAGAGGCCACCAAAATGATGAAGGGCTGGAGCACATGGCATAGCACAGGCTGACAGAACAGGGTCAGTTTGGCCTCACAAAGGAAGGGCTGAAGGGAGCTAAAATTGATGAACAACATGACAATGTTATTGGAAGACACAGAGAAGCCAGATTCTTGGAGATGGTTAGCAGGCCGAAAAAAACCAGGCACAAGTGTGAACATGGAAAATTCCAGTTATTTTACTGTGAGAATGGTCAAATACTGGAAGAGGTTACCCAGAGAGAATGTAATCTCTTCAGCCATGGAAACATTCAAGAGTCAACTGGTCATGTCCCTACGTAACCAGATCTAATTAGAGCTGGTTTGAGTACAGGTTTGGATTAGGTGGCTTTTGGAAGTCACATACTTTCACATGCTTCTTTGGGTTGAAAACAACAATTCCTATGTTTTGTCTTCAACCAGGGAGCAGGAGCTGATATCAGAAGTGAATGTTGTGAAGATTCTTGGCACATCATTGACAGAAAGACTTGCATTCATCTGGTTTCCCATGTTGTTTAATATGTTTATAAATTTGTAAAGTTTATAAACATATTAAACAACATAGGTAAAAAATTTCATAAATGTCTTTGGGAAAGGTCTAGCAACAATTTTTCAGGAAGGAGAAAAGAGGTGTTTGTGTTCTAGTTTTGAGTGGTTGTCAAGGTGTTGAGGCCTTGTCACACTGTGCTCAGCAAAAGCATTTTGTCTTTAATGCACAAGTCTGTCACAATGTACAGTACCGGACACAAAGTTCAAGGGGAATGAATAATAAATGAACAGAAAATGCCTATTTACTAGGATTAATTTTGATGGGGACACAAAAACTACACTTCTTGTAAAACTTTGAGATCAATTTTCAGTACAGTTGCAGTCTAGCTATATATCTGTATTAAGAATGAAAGCTGCTTCTATGTTGGCATAATAATTTTGGTCAGAAGAGAGCTGAAGAATTCACCCCCTACTCAGATAAGCTCTGCTTAGATCAGTTTGTTCAGTCTTGTGTGCTGGAGTTTTGAGTAGATCCAAAGATGCTCTTCAGGCAACTTGTTCAAGTATTTGACCACTCTGCTGGATAAAAAGTTCTGGTCAGAATTCCCTGCATTTCAGCTTGTGTCTGTTGCCTCTTGTCATCTCACTATGGACCGTATCACATATGTCATCAGTAATCAACTTACGCCCTTGCTGTTATGGTAGGAGCAATAGTAGTTACCACTCCAAGTTCTGTGGACATCCATGTTCTACGTGATCTGTCGACAAAAACTTGTGTGTTTTCTGTATTTTTGAAGTGACATTTTCTGAATATTTGGACAACCAGGTGTTAGGTTATTAGGTGGGAGAAGAAACCTTTGAGTATTCTGGTAAAAACTGACTTGGGAATCAGTAAGATGTGACCCATTGCTTTATAGAACATTTTAAAGAGAAAATTTGAATTTAAGGATTGTTACTTGGGATTTGTCTAAACAACTTAGAGAAACATGTCATCCATATCACTTGAGATATGATGCAAAATTGCTGGAGTGCTAAAAAGAAGAGACAGAAAACTTCAAATCTGCTGCTCATCAAAAATGCACAAAAGTGCGTTTACTTAGCCTTGTCAGATTAATAGGAACTTTCCTCTTACTGAGCTACAGAGTTATCTATATTTTTTTTCTTTTTCCTCCTTTTTTTTCCCTAAGTTCTTGAACTCTAGGCTTATAAAACTGTAAACCCCATCTCTTGCATAACTGTGAAACAATACTCTAGTAATACAGTTGATCAGTTATGTTTCAAGTTTATTTATTGCTTGCTTTAGAGGCTGTGGTCTTCTGTGTTGGCTTGGACGCAGTTGAACTTAATGCTTCCTGAAATGTTTTCCAGTAGAATTTCTTTCTTTCGTAGTAAGCGATGGATTGGAGCTGAGGCCAAAGTACAATGGGATTCTCCACTGTATGACCACGGTCTGGAAGCATGAAGGACTACGAGGCCTGTATCAAGGGGTAACTCCAAACATGGTGGGAGCAGGGGCTTCCTGGGGACTTTACTTTTTCTTGTAAGTAAAACCTTAAAACGTGTCACAGTCTGCACAATGTAGTGTTCAGATACACATTGCATCTTCTTTGTGAGGTATAACAATGTGCTAAGTGACTTACAAACTTGCCATCCTCCGAGCTAGTCCAGGTCTGTTAATGTTTATTGTGGTTTGCTGTTTTGGAGTTTCAGCAGTATGAGTCAGAGACCTGTTCCTTTGTCAGGTACAGTGCATTTTCTTGATGCTGTGAAAATACTAAGGAATTTGAGAGGCGGTGATACTATTCATAAAGAATTCTCTAGAAGTGCCAATACACTGTTCTTAAAACTTCATGAAAAGCCAGAATCTAAATTGGTTTATTAAGAGCATGAGTTTTTTTACTAAAACTAAATGTTTGATTGTTTTTAATCATTTTAGTGACAGTTTTTCCATCGATTTTGTCAGTTGATGGGCTTTGCTTTTAAAGCCTGTTTTTTAATATTCTACTTTATTGACTCTGTTACTGTGACCTGATTTACTGCTTATCCCTATTAATTGAAACATTTTAGGGACTAGTTAGCTGGCATGCCTATGCAAGCTCACTTGTCAGCTGTCTAGACTGTGTTACTGTTGCACTTAAGTCCTTAAGCTTTGCTGTAGGTTGCTATTGACACTTCATCATCTGTTGACAATTTCTTAATTCACAAAGATTGCAAACTGGATCAAGAGAAGAAAGCTCAATGTATTTCTGATAGATACCTAGCATTGTGGCTCCCAATAAACTTGTTTTAGAAGTTAATTCTTGATATCTGATAATTTTCAAGATGCAGTCCCATTGATACTGACATTTTAATTATACAATTTAAATGTATATTACCATAGCTCAGTTTAAAGAGCAAACTGCTCAGAGATCAATTAATCAGTTAAAAAAGGTAGTTCAGATGCCTTTTCTTCAAAGGCTGTGTACCACCATGATCTTAAATCAGGTATGTCATTCTGGACTTGGTTTATTTTTTGTGATGTAAGTCTGTTTTCACCTTTACTAAATTATGTTTACATTTTCCAGTTACAATGCCATCAAAGCTTACAAGAAGGAAGGGAAGATGGAAAGTCTCAGTGCAAGCGAACACCTAGTGTCAGCTGCAGAAGCTGGTGAGGTTAAATGCAAAGATTATTGTTCATTTGTAGCCTTTCCATGTGCTGCTACCTGCCTTTCTTGGTCAGTGCAGCTTTTTCTTACAAGAGTAAGTGTTCCAGCCCAAATGCAATAGTTTGTTTGTAAACAAAACAAAGATGTCTAGCACAAATGGATGGGTTCCTATGATCCTTCAGTTTTGCACAGAATTAGTAGTTGTCAAAATGTCTTTTGTCCTTGTTTTCATTCTCTAAGCACTTTCCATATTTAGTACTATATTGGTCCCAAAACATAACTATAGAAATCTGCTGCTATCAGATTGTTAACCTGTTAAATGTTTAACACTTGGACCTGGAAAGGAGGCAGCCTATTGAATCATGGAATGGTTTGGGTTGGAAGGGGCCTTAAAAATAATCTAGTTCCAACCCCTTGTCATTGACTGGGACACCTCCCACTAGACCAAGTTGCTCAAAGCCTCATCCAGTCTGGTCTTGAACACTTCCAGGGATGGGGCATCCACAGCCTCTATGGGCAGCCTGCTCTAGTCCCTCACCACCTTCACAGTAAAGAAAATTTCTGCCTCATATCTAATCTAAACCTACTCTCTTTCAGTTTGAATCATCCCCCCTTGTCCTGTCATTATGTGCTGTACAAGCAATTTGGAAGACTTTTTATCAGGATTTTGAAGCATTTATTTAATGTTGAAATACAAGGCATATTGTTTTACATGAAATATAGTAATGGATTCTGCTACAATGGTACTTTCAACAACCTATAAAGCTGTAACAGGTTGTTGCTATTAACCTGTCAATATTATTAAGCAAATTTCTCATCACTGAGGTGTCCATTAAATTTTGAATTATTATATACTGAAGAATAACTCAGATAATCAATGGTACATTAAGAAATTACATTTCCTGTCTACTTCAGATTATACAACTAACCATGGAAAGGTGAAGCATAAAAGGGGCTGTACTAGGAATATGCAAAAATACATGTGCCCTGCAAAAGTGCCCCCAGCAGGAGTGAATTGGAATTGACTGTGAGCTTTGGAGGGAGAGAGGGAGCAATGGAGTGCATAAACTTCATTTGTTTTAAACAATATGAGCACTCTGGTAGGAAAAGTAGTTTTGTCATTGTAGAAGCCTGTGTTATATTGGACTGAACAAACTGGGACGATCTGTGGAGTTGGCATCATGAGTGTAACTTTTGTCTGTTCTCAGGAGCCATGACTCTCTGCATTACAAACCCAATATGGGTAACCAAGACTCGACTTGTGCTGCAATATAACGCTGGCGTGGATCCCTCCAAGCGGCAGTACAGAGGGATGGTTGATGCTCTTATAAAGATATACAAGACAGAGGGCGTACGGGGCTTATATAAGGTAATCACATTTAAGAAAAATACCAGGATTGCCTAGCACCACCCAGTAGCGTGGTGAGACTTCTGAATATTTATCTACCAAAAAAAAAAAATTAATACTCACTTTCATTCTGTGAGTCTTCCCTGCTGAAGAACTGCAGCAAAAAGGCTTAGTCAGAAGAAAAACCATTATACTGTTGATAAACTGCTCTGTAATTTTTTGAATCTTCCTGTAATTAGAATTTGTATAAGCAGGGCAGCTTACAATGGCAGTTAACAATGTAACCTATGTTGTTGGTGGTACTTTCTTGCATTTTATCCTTTATCTCTGTATTTTTAACAGCTTCTGGAACATAACATGACTAAAGTACTTGCTAATTTTTCTTCCGCAATGGATAGTTTCACAACTGTTTATTTGCTCTCTGGTTATTGATCTCTGTAATCTGTCAGCTCTAGATACATTAAATTTGCAGACCTCTAAATATGGTCCGCATATGTGTGGGTTTTTTGTTGCCTTTAATTTAGGGAAACAGATGGCAACAAGATTTGGACTTTTTGCCTCCTCCTCCCTTCAGGTCATGGCATCAAGATGCATTCATCAGTGCCTGGAAGTTGTGAAGAAACCTATTTTAGTTCAGTCTGGCTCTTCTCCTGCAAGTATTGCTGCAGAATTATAGAATCATAGAATCATAGAATGACTTGGGTTGGAAGGGATCTTAAAGATATTCTTGTTTTGACAGCCCTGTGATGGGCAGGGGCACCTTCCACTAGCCCAGGCTGCTCAGAGCCCCATCCAGCCTGGCCTTGAACACTACCAGGGACAGGGAATAAGATCAGTGTCTCTTAGAAATTGTCCTGATTACTGAACATTAGTTTCTTTTATTTTCAATGAAAAATGTGATCTTTCCTATTCTGTAAGGCTTGTTCACTTCATGGCAATGAATGCCAAATTCTAACACCAGGAACAAGGCACCTTACTTATTCCTAAATTGAAATTGTCAGGATTTCTGATTTGCCTGCCTGGATGTCTGCTCTGTTCCATGTAGATAAGTTCTGATTTCTTGGATCTGTTAGGTTTTAAGATGTCCTTCCACCCTTCTTTTCAGATTATTCGTGCGTGTAGCATGTGTCGCCTTTGGCACTAGACACTTCTTTGTAGTGTTAATCTGCAAGTGTGGGACTAAAGCAGCTACTTCCTTTGAAAGAGCAAATTACTTGCTTAAATCTGCAAAGAAGGTGACCTAAATAGGTCTTGAGTGACCTACATAAGTATGCACACTGAGCAACTTCCATTTGACGTCAGGACTCTCTCAACCTGTTCCATATTGGGGGAAAGGCACCTCTTCAGGTGGCTCTTTGACTTGTACATGCTTTAGCCTTCCTCTCTTTCAGTGCTTGGGGGAGTTTTTATTTTTTCTTGCTCTATTTGAAATTGTACAGCTAAAGCTTTGTTGATTGCCCTGAGTCACAGGAGTTGTAGTACACACAATTGTCTTCTTTTTCCTCATAATCTTCATTTCAGATAGCATTCCTTATAGCAGATAAGGGGATCTCAGATAATGCCACCTTATTGTAAATGAAGGGATCTCAAATAGAACAACTTTCTCAGCTAGATGGCATTGGAAGTAAAATGGGGAAGGCGTTTATTTCTGTTTGAGATTTGTCTTCTAAACAATAGTATTTCTGACCAAGCAATTCAATATTGCTCTTTATTGCCAGATGCTGTTACTGATCTGAGCAAATCCTTTCAGTCCTTTGAGGTACTAAACTGGTAATGTCAGGCTGCATCAATCTTTTAGCAGGGATCAAAGATCCAGCTCTGCTGGGTATTGATTTTTTATCAAATATAGTTTGCCTGAATCTGGTTTTCTCAGTAAATTGTTCCTCTTGAACTTGGCCTGGTTTTGAAAAGGCAGGAGGAGTCTCCTTCACTTATTATCCCACTAATCATCCAGTCAGTGATCTTCCACACCCTCCATCCATGGGGCTTTGTCTTTTGGCCTCTATCCCCCTGATGACTGCAGACAGACATGCTCTGCTGCACACCAGGCTGAATTAAAAAACAGCTTAGGGTTATGTACTTTGAAAACACCCATGGATCTGATGGAGATCTGAGCTCTAGAAATTACTTTGCCATGAAGTTGAATGTCATGCAACCATCTTCATGTTATTATGAGTGCTGTGTTGTTCCTTTCAAACATAAGGTAGGACTGACCAAACATGGTAAAATAGTTGTCAGATTGTCGGATTGGTGCTTTTAGGAGAGCATAAAATATCTCTGAGCTGTTGAGAAACTGTTAGATGTATAGTCTAGAGTGACTGACTACCAAGACATCAGTCAGGAATGCAACTAACATCCTTCATGGCCTCCATATATCTGTACGTTTATTTTTATTTTCTTTTATTGATGATATAGAAGCAGCAGTTGGAAATAGAGCAATACTTAATAAACAAGAGTAAAATACAATGTGGAAAATTTAAGAAGGTTGAAGTAAAATCCAGGTTCATCAAGAGTGAGAATAATAAAGTAGTATGCTGACAACAATAAAAATCATAGCAATAATGTGTGCTCGTTACCAAGTGAAATATATTTGGACACTTCTATGTTGTCATTTCACCTTTGGTAGGCACGATTCTGTGCTCTGAGGGTGAAGTACTTTTTGTGGTCCCTCAAGGGCTAAGGCACTTAGCTCTCTTTATTTTGCAATGCTTTTTCTTGCTATTTTTCTTCTTATGAGTATGAAGCTTGTAAGCTTTCCATATATTTGTGCTTGTGCATAGCAAAACCCATTGAGATTTGGCCATCTTGATTTTAATTTAAGTTGCAGGTTCTACACAGTGCCATAAGCATAAGTGGCTTTCACATAAATGATGGTAACATTTTTCACCACAAAGGAATCAATATGATAATGGTGACTTCAGTGTCTTGTCTGCACAAGTTGTCAGAGCAGGGCACTCAGATTCTACAGGTCTTTGACCCAATGAAGGCAACAATGGAGAGACTACAAGGAGTATTTGATACGTTCTTTTGAACCATACAGCAGAGGCTGTTCTGGCTTGAGTGCTGGCAAACACCTCAGTATTTGACAAACACATTTGGTGGTGTGTTGCCACCACATCACCAAATAAACCTTGTTTCCCTTCTTTACTCAGAAGCACAGGTTTTCCAGTGTGTACATTTACCTTTGTTTCTTTTTATTGTGATGGATAGCCTTTGAAACACTAACCAACAGGACATTTTCTTCTTGTCATGGATTTTCAGCACTTAAAACACTTCAGGCCAACTCTAAAATATTTCTTTATTCCCACTGTCTGCTGCTCAGAATTATATGCCATTTAAATTTCTAATCATATATTTAATTCTGTCTATTGTTCTAATCCTTTAAAAGAGAATTCAAGCAGGACTTCTTTGAGGAACCACTCATCTTGTCATGCCTTCATGGCAAAAATCTTCTGAAGATACATTTCAAATATTAAAGTAAAAAATAACAAGAAATACATGAAGTTACTATAAAATCTTTATGGTCATATTATGGATCAAAATAAATATTAAATCCTATCAAATTTTGTGGCAAGAAAGGATTTTGTATTTAATTATTCTAAGAATAAGAAAACAGAATATGTTTCAGAAACTTTCTCAGCCAAGATATTTCAGTGTTGTGAAGAAATCAGTTTTGATTAGGAACATTTTTCCATAAGAATATGTTGTTTTCTATGATCAGTAGAAACCTGGGTCAGCTCCTATTTTACTGAAGCACATTGGCTGACAGTTGCCTCACTCCCTTCTTGCATTTTTTAATGTTGGCCCCACATTAAAAGTCCCTCAGTCTTTGGAAGCTTTTCTCATCAGCACTTAAAGCGTGCTGGTATTTGTTTATGAAGTACAACCAGTAGATGCTTTAGGACTCTTGGGTGCAAATTATCCAGATCTTCTGGCTTAAGTTTAAGAGTTTAGCCCTCTTAAAGATTGTTCAACATTCTTCTTTTGTTGGCTGGGAAAGTATTACCTCATTCTTCTATGATATAAATACAGTCTTCTAATTCTTTCCAAGTGGAGAACAATTACTTCCACTGTCTTTTAGTGGTTTTACTGTCTAATCACTGGGAAATGCTTATGAAGATTTTTCCCGCTATCACTGTCTATAAGTTTCATATTGTTCCTTTTTTTTTGCTGACCCAGATAAATTTTTCTTTTACATTTTTCATTATTTTTTTTTCTGCTCCTTGTGTTTTTATATTACTTTTACTTTCTTCTCTGATGCAGGATTTCTGAAAACCACAGTTGTCCTTTTCCTTCTGTTGGGGCCCTTTGGCTTCAAATTTCACTTTGTGCTTACAGCTGACAAAATACAGATATGTGGTTTAATTCCTCTTGTTCTCATTTGGGGAAGTTTATTTTCTGGGACTTTCACCAGCACTTAATGCATTTCACCAGTTTGTGGTCATGATAGTGAGTTCATGACCATTATTTCTTACAGTGAGAAGAAATTTATCTTTGTGTACTAAAGAAATACTAAAAAGTCATTTCCAGAATGACTGAAAAACTTTAGAAATCTATATGTAGGATTTGAAAAGCTGATCCCTGAAGTCGTATCTTGTGTATTATCCGTGCAATTTTTATGCCTGCTGTAGTTTTAGTTTTTGGGGGTTTTCTGCAATTTAGGAGTTCTATTATTTTGTCTCGTAAATGCTAATTCAGTGGACTCCTTCAGGGATCCCTTCTCTTTTTAACCTTCTCCAGGCTTTTCATATACTGATAAGTCTTTATTCAACATTTTGGGCTTCCCTTTTAGTCTAACACAGACTTTGCATCTGGACACATTTTTAAATTCCTTTTTCTTGCCTGAATGGATCATAGGAAATAAAACTGTTCGGTTTTGGGTGGGGTTTTTTTGTTTTGTTTTTTTTTTTTAACTTTGTTTCTTTGAGTGCTTTTAACCACATTTTGATCACTTCCTCCATTATAGTTGTCCCCCAACAGTTTGCAACAAGCTTTTGAGTCCCTTTTAGGCCAAGATGATTAACCCCCCATTTATTTCTGTTTTTCAATGTAAGTGACCAACTCTTCAAAAAGAGAATTAGTGAATTTCAGAACACATGCAGCTGGCAGCTCATTTTAATGGAGCTAGTCTTGCTTCTGGGGCAACTCCTGCCTTCTCTTTCTTGTGGAGACAGTTCAGAAAGTACCTGTTTTCCCCCTTAATTTCAACCTTTTTAAAGCTAAAGTTTGATGTGTTTTCATCTGTTTGTGTGTGTAAGAAAGACAGTGCTGGAGCAGCTCTTCTCCCTCTTCTCCCACAGGGACATGGTGTGGTGGTGGACATGGCAGTGTCAGGTTTATGGTTGGACTTGATAATCTTCAAGGACTTTTCCAATCAAAATAATTCTATGATTCTATATAAACACAAACATTTTTAGTATAGAAATTTATATACATCTCATAGATACATATTTATGTAGAGACATACATATCTATTTCCCAGGCTCAATCACAATAATTTTTTTGTACCTCTGCTCCTGATGGCCCTTCTCTGCGTTGCCAGCATCTGTCATTGCTGTGCCAGTCTCAGATGGGAACCAGACCCCTCAGTGCCAGTCTCTGGAAAGGGGCAGGCACCGAGCAGCACATTTTTGAAGACCACAGCTTGATTTGTGATCTTGCAGTCCTAATCTGTGTTACCAGCTTGTGCTCTGTGAGGTGCACTCCCTGGACTGCTTGTTTTATCTCAGAGACTCAGTAGGTGACTTTAGGCTGTATGTCAGAAAAGTGGCATTTATTCAGTGTTTGTGTGATACCTGCCCTTCAGAATGCCTGAGTCAGACTGCACCAGCTGTGCAGGCACAGGCTGTACATTTCGGGAGGACAAATGTAGCTGTGTGAGCTATGCTCTGTCAAGCTGCATGGGTGCATTACCCTTTAACCTTGTTTTTTCCTTTTTTTAGGGATTTGTGCCTGGTCTGTTTGGAACATCTCATGGAGCACTTCAGTTCATGGCCTACGAGGATTTGAAAGAGAGATACAACAAGTATAGAAACAGAGTATCAGATACAAAATTGGTATGATGCTTGAGAATAAAATTATGCTGTGGCTTGTAAATAAATAGAAGTTGGTTCCATTTGTTAGGTTATACAGCAGCCAGATGTACAAAGTATTGGGGCATTAATTGAAATGCAGAATATATAGAAGGAAATAATACTTTCTCACCTTTTAGGATCAAGCAACTGGTTTTCACTGTTTTTGAAAACCAGTTTCTTATTTTGGCAAGTGCTTTGAGAATTTTAGAGGAAGGAATGAGGTTTTTTTCCTGCTTTTTGGAACCAGAGGGAGTGGTGTTAAACCCTGGAAAACCATTGGAGTGCAACTTGGGCAAAGGTAGCTACTTCTGGAAGAAGTGTTTCTCCTGATGGGAATGAGAAGGCACAACACATTTTACAGTCAGTTACTTGTAGCATTGCATGTAGTAAACACTGGTATTTCTTTTAATGTGTTGCATTATAAGGGGGGAAAATCTAGAGTACTGTTTGGTTGTACATTTAAAAACTAAGTAAGGTTTTGGGAACTGGCTAATTTAAACCATACCTAAGGCAAGCCTGAATTTTTTTGTTGCTTTTAGAACACTGTGGAATACATACTGATGGCAGCTGTATCCAAAATATTTGCTGTGGTAGCAACATATCCCTATCAAGTTGTGCGAGCTCGTCTCCAAGACCAGCATAACGCGTATTCCGGGGTGTTTGATGTGATCCGCAGGACATGGAGGTAGGTGTGCAAAATTAAAAGCCTGTATGTTGGAAACTGAGTTTTACAGAATCAGAGCTACCTTTACTGCTTCTGTGCTGATTTGCAGAACCAGTACAGTTCAGAGCAAACAAAGTGTTAGTTGCACAAAGTCATATTGTGCAAGATGCCACCAACAGCAGTAAGCTAAGGAGAGAGGAGGAGACAGGACAGAGTCAGTGCCCCCGTGCAGGTTTATTTGTTTCTGTTGTTTATTCTGTCTCCTTTCTCTCTTCTCCAGCTAATTTCACAGTCTAAAAAATAACATTGTCATGGCCAGTTTGGGACACTAAATGAAGTCTCACTTGAACTACTTTAGCTTATCACATAGGACAGGAGCGTTGTGCTGCCGGGAGTTGTGGCTAATCCAAATTCCTGGCAAGGTGAAGTGAGCTGGCCAGAGCTGATTATACTGATGTCCCTGGGTTACCCTGGGGTCTGACTGCATTTGTAGCCTAGTCCCAGCTTCCTCTAGGAAGCTTTAGAGACCTGTGACCTCACACCTGTTCAGATCTTCTCACAAACCTTCCTTGAGCTCCCCAATGCAGGGGAGTTTTCATACAGACCTGTGTGGTTACTGAGGGTGGCCACCCCTCCACGTGCCTCCATGGCTTTGGGCAGTGCTTTTTGGTTGCAGCATATTGCTGGAGAGATGGGAATGAAGAGGTGCCTGGGCTATGAAGAGGTGCCAGCTGAATACATGACTGAGGCTGTGTTGTTCCAGGAGCACCCCTGGTTCAGAGGCTGTACAGCCATTTCAACTGGAGGCAATTCAGAGCTAAAATAGCTCTGATCTGTCAGTGCTATGCCCTTCAGTGCTGCAGGCTACAGGAAGGCTTGTTAGTTCTGGTAAAGTGTGGTACAGCCATTCTGGGGCCTCTACTGTGCTCATAATGAAACAAATGGGACTTAGGGAGGGTAGTGTAAACCACACCAAGCATTTCTCAGGATCTCTGTTTACTCGTCCTTCCAGGTGTCCTAGGCCTGTGAGTCTTGCACCTAAAGAGCTGAGATTTAATGTCTCTGAAACTTTTTAACAGCCCTAGCATGACACACTGATTCAAATTGGGTCAAATTAGATTCTTATTTATTGGCCATTAGAATCAAAATTCTGGAGGGGATGCTTAAATTCTCAGAAAAATGAATACTGACTTATCTTAGTTTAGCCAGTCTTCATAGCATGAAGAAAGATAGTAAATTGCCTTCTACTTAGACAATACCCACAAAAAAACCACTCAAAGCCTGGGCTAAATAACTGATCTACATAACACTATTGCATGTTCAGAAGGAAAAATGATGGGTTACTTGATGCACTTTAGCCACTGTCTGAAATTGTAATTTTTAACCTGAAATACATCTCTCAATGGGAGTGTGAGAAATAAAATGCCAGGCTTTGTTTTATGTCTGATATTTTCTATTAAAAGACATGAATTAAAACAAAATATTTTTTGTCTTTAAAGGAAAGAAGGTGTTCATGGATTTTACAAAGGAATTATACCTAATGTGATCAGAGTGACTCCTGCCTGCTGTATTACATTTGTAGTTTATGAAAATGTGTCTGGCTTTTTACTTGGTTTTAGAAAAGAAAATAATTAAAGGTATGAACTTGTGTTCCTAGGAAGGAATCTATCCTTTATTTTTATATTTATGATCTGGGAAAAATTTAGTTCAGCAGTCTTCTTTGGCACTTTGCATTGATCTGGTATTTTGAGGGAAGAATTTAGAGACAATAAACCCTGCCAGCATCTCTCCTGTGGAATGTTCCTGCATTGCTGCCTTCCTCTCTGAATCAGCTGTGTCTGCTTGAAGCAGATGTCTTCAACTGTGAAATAATAGTGCTGTGACTGGGTGAAGGCAGCTGCACAGCTATTCCATTCATCCTGGCCTGACTGGAATACCCACTAAGCAGTTTCAGCAAGTCTCAAGATAATAGTTGGTGAGATTCTGCTCCTGCACAAGTGGAAAACTTCATATGAAAGGAACCCTGGGGCCTGTCAAAACTTTCTTAAATCTCTGAATCTCATTAAAACAAGGAATGTCACCTGAATCCACCTCTGTGTTATTCATCAGATTTTAGGATATGGAATGCTCCAGACTCCATTGCTCATCCAACACAAAAATGCTGCCTCAGTGGGGTGCAGTTTGAAAACAAAATGTTTTTTTAAAACAGCTGTCCATTCTTGTGTTTGAATAATTGCAAGTCTGATGAAACTCAGTTCTTGTCTCCTACCAGGACAGACTTGCACTGTGGTTTTTGACTTGGTTTTAGCAGCTGACTGACATGCTAAAAGTGTATGCATTGCTGTCCACTGAATTCAATTTCTCTCTCTTTCATTCTCTCTCCATCTCCCTCTGTGCCAGTCTGTCTCCATTAATGATACATCTGACCAAATATTACTAAGTAAATGCGTATTTGAAAGTGGGCTTACATTTTAAAAATGAGGGGTTTTTTTCTTGTAATTCCACAGTGATGCAGTGTTCAAACCACTGTAATAGCAAATAAGACCATACTTACTTTCAATACTCCTCCCTGGAAAAAAAAAAAGGTTTCTAGTCAAAAAATCCTGTACACAGGACTTTATTCAAAAAAACCCCAGAACAACCCATTAATATCTTCTGATTTGGTTTGAGGAAAAGATTGTTAATATATTGATTGCTAAGTTAGTGATGAATTAAATTATAGTACATCTCAGTAAATTCGTATAATAATTATGGGGGTTTCCACACCAATAATTGCCACCAAGGATACATACTTTTTAGAGTTCTGGGTTTGGTGGTTTGGGGTTTTATTTCTTTAAGACATTACTGACCCTAACATCTGCCTTCTGCTGTCTGTAAGAAGATATTAAGTATCTAGTAAGTGTCCTTTAACTAGGAAATAAGGTAGCAAAGGCTATCCAACAGTTAGGGGGAAATCAGCGGTTACATAGGGAGCAGAATAATCACTTGGAGAAGCTTCCTGTTTACTAGGCTAACCTAAAACAGAGAACAATTTTTAATAAAAAATTAACAGATTATGAACTTGGTTTAAATTTTAAGTTAAAATCTGGAAAGCTACAGAAACTGCCCAGCATTTTGAATCTTTCTTCAGCAATCACTTGCTTGTTTTTATAGATACTATTGCCACATACCACATTTTGTGTATTACTAACTTTATTAATAATTTACTCTTCCACAATCCCATCCCCTCTACTGATACAGTTGATAATCTCATTGGAAAGAATCATCTCATCTGGGGCCAGTGTGGCTGGCTTTGGTTTTTATTACAGAAGGTTCCATATGTATTTAGCTGAAGATAAATTTACTGGAAGTTTACCATGTAAATTATGTAAATCCATAACAGCAGTTTCTGCCTTTGGAGGCTTTTACTGTGGTTTGTGTGTTTTGTGGTACACAGAATGGATTTAATGGAACACTGAGTTAACTCTACCACCCAGGGTCCAAAATATATTGTGAAAACATATGATAACATCATAAAAGAGCAGAAGCTGTGCACGTCCTACCCTGGATTAGTGTGCTCTGGGCCCAGAACAGCTTACTTGTGCTTCAGGATAAGTGCAAAGACAGGCTGCAAGCATGTGCACAATCACTCACTGTGTGTTCTCTGGCCTTCTGTAAGTTCACACCACAGCTCAGCTCATAGTAACTTGTTTGTGTTCAGATACCTTAAAACCATCGTCCAAGCCAGTGAAAGCATTACAGTTCTTCAGAGACAAAATGCCAGCTGTGTAACTTGCTGGCTCACAGCAAATCTCACACACCATCTTGCAGTTGGGCAAGCCCAAGTGCTCCCCTCACTGCAGGTATCCTCCCCTTGTATCTGCAACAACAGCTACAGGCAAGAGCTACCCATCCCAGAGATACTTGGGGGCAGTCTTACAGCCTGTTCAGAAAAGAAGATGAGATTTAATCCTAAATAGCTGAAATAAATTAATCATCTCAGATTTAATGGTTTTTTTTTCCCTTCTAATTTCTGAGAAGAGCAGAGATTTTTGCATGTTGTACATGCTGTTCATGGGTTTTTTATTTCATTAGTGTAAATTGATTTTGTAATACAAACATGACTATTGTTTCTCTGTAGAATGTGTACAATTTTAAAAAATATTTGAATACATCAGTTGCAGCATTTGGAAGAAAAAAAACACTAAAGTTTATGGTCTTTTTGCATGATGGATGTTATCGCTTGTCAAACAGCTGTGACATCATTGTTTCACTTTACCAGTTCACTTTTTGAAAGCTTAGGCATTTCAACCTGCCTTATTTCTGTATCTTCTAAACTGCTTAATATATCTAGGTTTTAACCAACACCAATGTGATTCTATATATCTGAAAGGCTAAATCCAGGAAAATTATTTTATTGGAGCAATGAAATTAAGCGTTGTAACTGTAAAATTGTTTAGTTTCTGCATCTCAGTAGTGGAGACCAGTCAGATGTTACACTGAAGTCTAGTCTATCAAGAAGCAAGAGAGGGAAGGAGATCTTATATAGTCTTGTTTTGCTCAGTTATTCATAATGAAGTATTTAACACTTACCACATTGTCTAGGTCACAACAAGTCACCAGGAGTTTGTTGAGAGACAGGACTGTAACAGCTGAGCATCCTTTTCTGCAGTGAGGTTTACAGGAGTGAATTTTATGTATGTCTTCTGAAGGCTAAAGCAAACACCTGATTTTACTTTCTTAGAACTTTACCCATAAAGCCTTCTAAAAGAATCGTGTATCATAACACCATGTAACATTAAACAGAATAATGTTCAATAAAATAACCTGGATTTTTTTTTTGTAAAAGGTCGTATTTATTTGATACAAAAAGTTACGGTTAATTCTAAAAACAGTGGTGGTATTACATCAAAAAAGAAATAAAAAACGTTAATGAACTTGGTTTTGATATTTGTATTCTAAAATGATTATTACAAAAAGTCTCTGTCATGTGCAAAACAAGACAAAGGCTACAGATGAAAGGCTTTGGTGCCTTTCAGTCCAGTACTTGCATCCAACTCTATTGAAATAAATTCTGAAAAAAATAGTACAAAAATTTTTAAAAAGATATTATAAAAAGGGAGGGAAGTTATTTTGGCAGTTCTTCAATGATGATTCGGGAGACTGAATTCCATCCAGTAGAAGCATCTCCCCGTGGATAATCCGAGCACGTCCCAACCCAGATGGCAATATCCACCAAGCCAGCGTTGATCCCTTCACACAGGCCTTCCACTGGTTAAAGACAAAAATCAGGTTACCTCAGCAGACACAATCCCCTTGTATCTCACAACTGAAGGTGGACTCAAGTACTTAAGAACAGTAGTTTCTTGCAAGCTTGTGCTATTTAGTTAAATGTGAAGAGTTTTTAGAATTTTAGAACAATTTCAGAAGTAAAAACTATTATGTAGCGATGTGGCAGCATCAGCTACGGCCATGCAGTGCTTCTGCATGTGCTGCATGTGCTGCTGTTTGACACTCATTGCAGTACCTGAAGCAGATTGCAATCCACAGGATGGCTAAATGGGATGTATACCTGCTGCTTTAAATACCCAAATTTACACACTGGGAGCTGGCTTCATACCTTTTGTAGACAACTTTCTAGCAGTGATGGGAGGGGGTGGGGGCACAGCCATCCCTGGTTTACAGCTAAGACCTGTAAAGGTGATTGCCACCCTGTAAGCTTTTCCACTCCTAAATCACTGCTTCTGTATGAAGTTCCACTCCTGATACCCCACTAGCACCACTAGCTGGAGGTGGGGTAATGAACACCAGTCAGCTCTACCCCTATCCTGAAAAAGTGCTATAATAGCTCTAGACCTTAGATTTTATTTAGTCCTGCAGTACAGAGAGGAAAATGGAGAAAGGGCACAGACTTTACATTCCCTTTTCTTAAGGTCATATCCTTTTATGTTGAATGAATTCACTAATTTGCCTCTGCTAAGCAAATGACTAATTGCTCCCTGATATTTCACTTTTGAGGTACTTTTGTCCCCCACCTGAAATCAGAGTAGAAATTGCAGGAGGAATGTCTCATTTTTTGTACAGTTAATGTGCAAATATCAGTATTTTAAGCCAGGATGACACTTTCTACTTGGCAGTAAGGCTGTTTCTCCATAATAGAGCACAGAATGTCTCTGTATTCACATGCTGGCAGAGATCAAGAGACCTGTCTGGACAGAAATCTCTTCCATTTCTAAATCTCAGGCTATAAGTACCACCAAAAATACCACAGCAAGAAAGTACCACTAAATAAATAATAATAATAATAATAATAACAACACTGTTACTTATCAATAGTCAACTCTGAGGCAGCAGAGTAAGAGGAACAAGTATGCCTCTGCCTTTGGTAACTGCTGCTGCCTTCTACTCCCCCTCTGCTCTCCCAGAATATATAACATACCTGAGGAAGTTCTGTGTATGTTAATAGTGGAATTCAGCTCTGGGCTTCCTTGATCTAGGTATATGATGGCTTCAATGGGCAGTGGCCCAGCACACTCTGCCCCGTTGAAGGTGAAGTACCAGCGCTGACAGCAGGCGCTCCTGCACTTGAGCCGAAGCGAGCCGCTGAAGAGCACGCGGAGAGCGCTGTTGGAGCGCATCTTGGTGAACGTACACTCCTGGCAGGAGACAGAAGTGCTTTGGTACAAACCTTTGGGTTTCAGCCTCTTTGTTTTCTATATATTTATATTCAGGACACAGATTTAGGAGTGTATCTGTTTCAAAATATTTTGGCTATTCTCTTTAGTCCTCTCTGGGGAAAAAAAATAATTGGAGCCTGGAAAATCCCTTGTGGTGCAAAGATGTAAATCAGAACAGTGCCTTGTAGATGGTAAAGGAGAAACAGATTATGGAAATTCTTAACTTTATTTAGATAACACCTGCTGTTAAATTGGTAGCCTAGCTACCTTCTTTATATAAAGGATTTATGTAAAGGGACATAAGCCTCTGAAAGCTGCACTCAAGCCACAGAATCACACAATCATAAGGATTGGAAGGGACCTCTGAAGGTCATTTAGTCCAGTGCCCAAGTCCTTGCATGAGAAGACAGCACAGTTTCTGTCTCTGCTAACAGAAATCCTGGACTTAACGATTATCACAAGATTTCTGAGCAGCTTATACCCAATAACAGCTCCACAACTGAAAAATTAATACTTTCCAGTTTTTAAGTGGTCGTTGACCCGTCTTCAATAGGCTGGATATCATGGGAAACAAACAAACAAACACCAAAAAACCCAGGGACAGTTCTACAAGTACAAGGCAGTGAGAAAAGTCTACTGAAAAAGTGGATTTTCCCTCTAGCCACAGCTCAGCAGTTAAACTGCTATAATCACTCTGGTCTTTGCTTCATAGCTGGGATTGAGCAGGGATTTTTTCTAAAAGTTTTACACCCCGGGCTGCAGTGCAGGACAGACTGTTTGTGTCAGTCTGGGTGACACTGGCAATTCTGCTCCTGAACAATGCTGATCCACTGCAGTAGCATCCTGCAACTGAGTTTCAGTGTACAACCACTTTGAAGCAAGAGTTAAAGATGGGTACAATTAACAGATTAAAGATGTTCGGCCCTTAGGATTGAAGTGGTAAGAACCTTGCCCTGTTTTGAGCAAGCTAGAGGTACTTTTTTGGTACTGTGACTTTCAGCCTTGCAGTTACAGATTTGGTCTACTAAACATACTCCTACACCAGCTACAAAATTCTTCCAAAACCCTATTCCAGAAATGAAAGGAGCACATAGCTGAAACACGGCTGAGAGGAATCTGAAGTAGCTAAGCCTTTGAGAAGTTCACCCTTGCATGCAGAAAAAGGCCCCAGCAGGAAATCCGTGAGGTTGGTGCTGCCCAGCTCACAGAGGCAGACCTAGAGCCTGCTGTGGGTGGTGCAGCCCCTCGGGCAGAGCCAACTTACCGCGATCTTCCCGAGGTCGATGCCGTAATTGAGCGCGCTCCACGAGCACTGCTTGAAGTTGGGTGTCCAGGACTCCTCGATGCTCTCACGCATGCACTCGCCCTTCTCCCCTTTCAGCCCATCCCGTCCCGGGATCCCAGGTGTCCCAGGGATCCCATTGGCTCCGGGGTTTCCATCCCGTCCGGGAACGCCGCTGGGGCCTTGTAAGCACATTCCATTATACTGGAAGACAGAACAGTTCTTGCTGCTTCCATCCCTTAATTCCGAGGCTAACCAAGTCAAACACAAAAGAGTAACAACAAAACACAAAGCCCTGCTGTGCCACAGTGGGCTATTTTTGCATCTCTGAGAAAATGGTTCCACAGAAGAAAAAAAGGAAGAATAAATTTGCAAAGATAAGAAGTGTCAGCAGAATTTGCTGTAAAATAAGATGCCATTTTTTTGATAGAAAGATACATAAGTACTAGAATTCAAAATTTACCTAGTCCTAGAATGTTACCTAGTCCTAACCTGTTGTAAAACCTCAGATGAGTCAAAACATTTCAATACAGGAACAAAAAAAAAAAGAAGTCACATATTAATAGTTGTTTTCTCCTAACCCATTACTTGTACAATTGTCTATGCTAATATGTTTTCATTATTATTTTTCCTTTTTTTTTTTTTTAAGAAAATTTCCCATTTCACAGAGAGCAAAGATCAATGACACTTTTCTTCTCTCACTGCTCTTCTGGTACACAACCACATCATGATAATCAAGCACCACAATTCAGACTCCAATACGCACACAAATAGGTGGTGATATGGATGTGGGAAGCTGCACCCTGGAAAAAATCTGAACTCAGGAACCCTGTTTGTAGTAGTGGGAAGGCACATGTGGGAGGAGGGCACACTAACATCCATCCTAACCTCACAGTATTAGGAAAGGTCAAATGTTGCTCTCCCAAACTCCATGTTAACACAGATGGCCCTCATACTTTATGAGACTTGGGATTGCCCGCCTTGGAGAGTAGGTTTGTGAAGCCCACAGCTCCTTCCCGCAGTAGCCTGAGTGCTGGGATGTGGGAGGAGCACTGGTGTCAGCCAGCATGGAAATGCTGAGCAGGAACCTGCAGGGGCTGGCCATGGCTTTTACTTCATGTGCACTCCCCATCTGGTGACTGAATGCTTTCTCCAGTCTTCATCCCAAATCCTCACAGATAGCTGTATTCTGCTCTTCTACTTTCTCACATTTATTTGTATTCATCCAGTTTAAACCACCTAATCCCCACCTGTTTCAAAAAGAAACAGTGCTGCAGATATTCCCCCTCATGCCAGCCATGCCCCTGTCTGCATTGCATGACCTGGAAACTACAGCCCCTACCCTCTTTCCTCTCTCAGAATGGTGAATTTTCTTCACTGAGGCTGTGCCTTTTCACAAAAAAACAGCAGAGCTATCACAGCCTTAGCTGGAACAACACCAAAAGTAAAATCAGTGACTATATGGAGGTCTAGTAAGAAGTCAGATGAGGGTTTGACTAATAGTTGCTAGCTTTCCCTTACTACCTTCACCAAAGAAAATCCTGCTGGCTAAAGACAGTGGAAATATTGGAATATTTTCATGAAGAAATGTGAAAACATATTTCACATTTTAGAAAAAGTTAGCTGAAAAGAATACTGGCTGGCAAAGCACACACCAACCTGGGAGAACAATGCAAGGACATTTCTATTTCACACAGAAACAGTTAGCTGGTTCTGCTGTTGCTTTCCCACTGGACTCTATTTGTAACAGTGACTGGCTCTGGCTTTTGCATGTGGTTACTCACCACAGACATCCTGGATGTGGAAATAGGCAAGAGCTGGGGGCAGGCCAGAGCTCTGGCCTATTGCCCCCCATCCCCAGAGACACTGAGAGGGGTTGGCCTGCCTTCACAGAGGAGCTGCCACCCACAGCCAGACAGGGAGAGCACCTCAGCCGCAGCACCTCCCAAAGAAATAAATGGGAGGACAAGAATCACCTGGGCTACGGGCTCCACTCCAACTAAAATTGTCTGTCTTGCCAAGTCAAGTCTTTTTCATGCTTTAGGCTGGAAATACATAAAACATATTTTAAACATGCACTGAAGGCAGGATCTTCCCCTCAGTCCTGCCTCCTCCTGGCAGGGCTTCTGCACAGCTGGGCTGTGCATGAGTCAGCTGCCATTGATTTACCCGCACTTTGCTGCTCACTCTGTTGCACCCAAAAAGCACCGAGCAGTTTCAAAGAAATGAGGGACCCTAAAATACTACTCAGAAAATGTTAGCTCATCCATGTGTACAGACTCCTTATTCTCAATGCAATTCAATTTCCACAATAAAAGTGAAAAGGCTGTGAAGTAGTGTGAAAGGGAAGGAGCTTCACTAGCAGTGGTGCTTCCAGCACATCACTTTAGGGGATCTCTCTGGAGATCACAGAAGAAATGGCCATACCACTTATATTCTATGGAAGGTGAACGGCAGTCCAGCAGCTCACAGAAATACCCTCACATCTGCTTTCTAAATTCCAAGGCCTGGAAAATTTCCCTCCTGTCATCTATCCCTGAGATGGGATAGTCCCAATGCATTCAGGTTTCTAGTAGCAATGGAATTGCAAACAGTGGTGTGCAGTCCCTGCCGCCAAGGGAAATAATGTATTCATGCGACTCCAAGGAAAAGTGTATTCGGTGAGCATGCAGATAGTTTTTAGAGCATGCAGATAGTGTTTCTCATTACTATTTATCCAGTAGCATTTTAGGGGCTAAACAGCAGACAGCAGCTTATGTTGGAAGGAGCTAAACAGCATTTACTTCTTATGTTGGAAGGGCCGTAGGAGTTCTGCGTTGCCCGTGCGGCAGGAGCGCGGGAAGCAGCCCTCGGCGCTGCCTGGGCTCCCGCCGCGATGTCCCCCGGCGCCGGGCAGGGCGGGAGCGCGGGCTCCGCCGGCCCCGGCCGCCATCCGGCCCGATGGGGAGAGCACTGAAACACACACCGGGCACTGAAACACACACCAGGCAGCCGAAACCTGCGGCTTGTGTCAAAGCCCGTCCCCGCGTCCTCCGCATTTTCCGATTCAGCACAAGGGCGTAACTAGCTGAACCGAGAGATGCCCATCAGCGCGGGACCGGCGCTGCCCTGCCTGGAGCGGCCACGAGATTTTTCGAAAGCCTCTGACCGATCGCTTTTTTCATATCTTTGCAAAAATCAAAGAGGCTGCGTGTCTCCTCCAGCCAACACCGGAGAGGCTGGGAACCCCGGAGCCCGGGCGGGTCCCCCAACACCTCCGCCCGCCCCGCTCCCGGTCCCCGGCCCCGCTGCCCTCACCACGTCCACCACCTCCCGCTGGCGGAGCGCCTTCTGCTTCCCCTTGGGGCTCTCGGAGCCGCCGTGCGGCGGGGCCGCGGCCAGCAGCAGCGCCAGCAGCAGCAGCAGCGGGGCGGCGGCGGCGGCCGGGGCGCGGGGCATCGTGCGGGCCGGGGATGCGCCGGGGCCGGCTGCAGCAGGAGCCCGGGTCCCCGGCTCGGGCTGCGGCGCGGGGATAAATGAGCCTTTCAGAGCGCGCAGCCCGAGCTCCCTCCCCGGGGAGGCCGGGAATTTCCATCCTGTAACCGAGCGAGGCGGCCGGGCAGAGCCACCCCCCCGCAGCCATTGGCACGGGGCCGGGGGCTCCCGCCCCCTCGGGCCGGCCCCGCCGAGCTCTCCCCGGGCCATGCCGGAGCCCCCGGCCGAGCCGGGCGGAGGGAGAGCTGCGGGGCCGCTCCCGGCTCTCCCGGAGCCCCTCCCGGCTCCCCCGGAGCTCCAGGCAGTTCTCTTCCACGTCTTCAGGTGTTTGCTCGGCAGCCCGTGGCTCCTTCCCGATGAAGGAGCTGTCTCTGCAAGAAACCTCCTAACGCTACAGCGGGATCCTGATGCACCGTGAGGGGAAACTATCAGCTGGAATGGTGGTAAAGTATCAGTGGTAAAGTATCAGCTGGGCATCAGTCACAGATTTCATTTTAACAGAAGTCAAGGTAAGGACACAAAATCCTTCTGAACAATAGGGGATTTTGGACTTTTTCGAAAAACCTGGTATTGCCAGACTGACCATTGTCATTTTAGTAACAGAAGAGAAGTTCTTGGCTACCCAGAGTAAACCGTCTCATACTGATTTCATTTAAAATCATACTTTGCTTTTCATCATTCTAGAAAAGAAAGCACTGTAAAATAAAGGATGTGATATGTCCTCAAGAATTCAAAATAGAAATAACAAATGTTTGAGAGGTAGCTTCCGTATATTGCAAACTCTGTGGGATTTGTAGAGGTAGAGTTTCCAGAAGGGGGAGATAAGCTTCAACACTTTCTTTTTCTTTTTTTTTTTTTTTTTTTTTTTTTTTTTTTTTTTTTT
>VZUI01089646.1:0-13041 GCA_013401135.1 Cettia cetti
ATTATTATTATTATTATTATTATTATTATTATTATTATTATTATTATTATTATTATTATTATTATTATTATATTTTATTTTAATTTTTCTAGTAAGTAACTGTTATTCCTGTTCCAGTATCTTCGCCTGAGAGCCTCGTAATTTCAAAATGATAAAAATTCCAAGGGAGGAGGTTTACATTCTCCATTTCAAGGGAGGCTCCGTATCTGCCTTAGCAGATACGTGGTTTTCCAAACAAGGACAACAGCATTCACAGAATAGATCAATCAATAGGCAGATTAGCAAGGCAAAACAGGCTTCACTGATTCACCTTGCTATTTATTACGAAGGCAGGGAGACTTCTGTCCTGCTGCCACCTGGGCTCTATTGCTTGAGCCTTTCAGAAATCAAGAACTGGAAGAAGGGAAAAATTACAATTTAAGTAAGAATTGTCCCAGACTGTTAATTAAGTGATAGCAGGGCTATTAAAACACCATGCATGCTGTTTCAGTGGCAAAGATTATGGATTTAAGGATAGTTATAGCAGAAGTCAGTGGCCATTGTTCAGTATTTGTCATTGGCACAAGCTGACACTGAGACTGCTAGTAAAGGATGGTAGGTGAAAGATGTTAGGGAGCACTGGCAGTACATGTTGGCACTCTAGTTTGCTACCATCACAGCGAGCTCATTTCCAGGGCTTTTCTTCAAACTGCATTTCTTTGCCCTTGCTTGTCCCAGGGATAAACCCATGCATGCATCACTCTTGTGACTGACCTGTAAAAAAATTGTTCCCAAACCACATGTCATTCTGTGGATCTTGGGTTTCAAAATGCCCAATATGGGCATACCATATTACCTGAATTCACTCAATCTTTAATGCATGTTATCTGTCAGGTTGGCCCAAAACAGAGAGACTGAAAGAGGGTGTATTCCCTGTGACTCAAAATGCTCTATTTGAAAAGCAGGGGAATAGTTAAGACTACCAGAATAAGAGTGAGAAGGTGATTGTTTAAACCAATAGAAGTTTGGGGGTTTTCCTCCACTCAAGAAAAAGCAAGCTTCTGAATGTTTCTAAACAGGTATCTCTCCCCCAGAGCTGGTCTTGTCAGAGAAGCTGTTTGATTTCTTCTTAGTAAGTATCCCCAGAGGACACTAAGCTACAGGTGGATAGTTTCCTGCATTGTAGCACAGCACATGGGCTCTGCCCACCAGAGGTAGCTGGGGACATAGTAGGACCTATGGACAGGAAGCGTGGAGGGGAGGTGTCTCCCTAAAGCCCTTGCATTCAGCTGCAGTTTGGGATCAGCTGAGGGCTGCCTTGCAGATGAATCTAGGCACTAGAGATAGCTGAGCTTTTAATCTTTTTGTGTCACACCGTACCTGACCTGGTGTCCAGGTACAGACATAACCTGTCTGAGGTCTCCTGCAGTTCATCCCTAGGAAGTGGCTAACTCCCTGGGTGAAAAGTAGCAAACAGCCTTTCAGCAGGTTCAGGGATTGGCTGCAAGGGAAAGGAGATTGAATGTAATGACTTCCAAAATCTGACCTTTTGTGGTTTGCCCCCAGTGCATATCTTTCAGCTCAACTGCAATTACCAGAGTTAGAGGTGCCAGTGTGGGCACAGGAGCTGGAGGACCCAAGCAGCCTGTGACTGTTCTGATGGGGATGGGCAGAAGAGAAGACAGACCAGATGAGAAAGGAACCCTTTGAACAGCTAGCAATTCCTCAGGAGTTCCCTCCTAAACTTTATTAGGTTAAAAAAAGCAAACACACACATTCCTTCTAAAAAGAAGAAAAATCACCTCTCTTCTGCATAGGAGTTTTAATACAATTTACAAGCACAAATGTCTCTGAGGTGGGAGATTAATAACGTCATGGGACAAAGTTAAATGCTTCCCAATTCATCATTCTTTGTGTGGTGATTTGGGACTGCAGCTAGGGACAAAAAGCCAGAACGAGTGGCAATGTCATGAAGCAAACATGTAATTTCAGAAATGTCCATGAGACTTTGAACCTTCCCTGCCCATGGCATCCTTGTGCTCCAAGATTCCTTTCACATAAGGGCATAGCTGCACAGCTGAACCAGTATCAGTGTCACTTCCATAAGTCAGTGTACAGTATGATCTGGTACTCTGAGTGAGGAAAAACAAGTTTCTGAAACTGGTTAAGCTGGGGAAAGTACTCATAGACTTTTGCTCTTACAGAATAAATATGCAAAGGAGGAGAGAAAACAAACTGATGACTGTGAAGAAGGATGGGAGAAGGGGATAGTGACCAACATTTGGGTAGAGATATTGCATTAGTACAGCAAGCAGAAGTATGTTTATTCTCTTACTAGCCATCAAAAAAGGAAAAATGAGTCAAAAGAGAAAGAAAGGAAGAAAGAGAAAGAAAGATGAAGACTGAATGTCTTTATGATTTTGATCTACTTAACAAGAACAATGTGGAAGCTAGTAAAAACTTTGATTAACAAGCAAGGCTTGGCTGGGTAAAACTGTAGGAGCAGTAAGTAATAAAAACGGAAAAGCAGAATGAATGGCAGATGCAATTTTGGTACTCATCTGCCTGCTTTTAAGATTCACTGATCCTGCTTTCACCTATAACAAAGGCAGAGCCTGCCTTGGCTTCAAGAGCTGGTTTTCATGGCTCATTCTGACTGCCTGCTACCACATCTTTTATTATTGTTTTTTATATGCATATGTGTATGTAATGTGGTTCCTAGGGCATGTGCACAGGCACAGAGTCTCTCTGACTGCATCACTGCCCGTTTTCATAGTGCAAGCCAGCAGTCTCCACTTGTCCTGTCTCCAGACTAGTGTTTCAAGAGATGCTCAAGTCCCTCACAAGCCTCCAACGTGGCATGTGTACATGAAGACAGTCTGCCCCACTCTACCAAGGTGGAAGCCCAAGCCTCATGTGCTAGCCAAAGAAGCAAAACCTTTGAGCAGACTTAGACTGGAGGAACTGGTCTTTCTCTTGTGACAGCCTCCCCTGAGATGCCTGCCAGTCTCTGAGAACACCAAGAATCTAAATGCTAAGGTCTAAAAGGAGAACAACCACTTTCAGATGCTCTCACAGAAAAGAAAATATCTCAGAGTAAGAGGAAATGCAGAGAAGAGATCTGACACAGAGAAAGGGAGATAGAAGAGGTCCAAAAAAAATTTTTCCTTTAATTATTTTTATATGAAAAGGGAGTAATATCATGGAGTGGAGGAAACTTTGCAGTTGTGTCAGGTGCAGAGGTCTAAGCCAGCTCATAATCTGCACATGCTTGAGCATCATTTTCACTTGCAGCAACAGTCCCCAGCACTGCAGAAGAAAGGCTCATCCCAGAGAAAGTGAACAAATGAAACAATCAAATGAAAGTGAAAAAAAAAGTAGAACAACTTGATGAAGAGCTATTTAAGAGAGAACAGAAGCAGTCTGAGAGCCCCTCAAAACCTGAGAGTTTCTGTTTGTGTTACAGAGCTACGTATCTGTTAGCTGATAACAGAACCCATTTGGTAGCTGGCAAGGTTTGTTTGTCTCCCAGGAAAAGCACAAAGGTTGCATAGGAGCTGGGGGGTGGCAAGTGGTAGCTGGGGTTTGTAAGAAAGGAACAAGGGAAGCAGGTTGCTCTGTTGTATCCATCCAGCACCAGGAGGCCTTGATACCCAACATGAGTTTTGCAGCTTGAAAATGTGTGAACGTTACATTGGAAGGGTGAAAGTCTTCTAGTGCCCATCCCGGAGGAAAATTTTAGGTGAAGGATTTAGATTTCTTTTTATAGTTTGTATTGAAATAGTTAGATAAAAGAAGAAAACTTGTTTTAGTCATGTTTGCAATTGGGAAAACTACCTCAGCAAACATCAGAAAGTTCAGATTAAGTATCATAGATGATTGACAGAGGTGTTCAAGTTCAAGTTTCTTGCAGTGAGCCCTGTGTACACCAAGGCTGTCAGTGAATCCACATGGTCATTTTGACATCAGTGAAAAACAGAAGATGGATTAGATAAGAATGAATCAGTTCTCCAAAGAAATAGCAAATATTTTTTCCAGTACTACTGTTCTCTACAGAAGCCTTTCTGAATCTGTTTCAATCATGTCAACTCATATTGTCGTGCTTCTGTGGTCAGGTTAGGAAATCAGTTATCTGATGTTGCAGTGCAAAGTATCAACATTGCCGAAAAGAAAAACCCCACCAAAACCAAAAAAACAATATCAATGCCCAGTAAATACAAGATTTTGTTTGGGGCTCTGAAATCACTGAAATATTTCAAAAACAATAAAACAGTCAACTGCATAAGAAATATATCTTTAGGGGCACCCACTTTTACCTTGGCTGCAGTGGGAAAATGCAAATAATTAGTCAGCCTTGGGTCAGCATGAGAGTTATAATAGATTAATTTTTTTTGTATCACAAGTGCAGGAGGACAATGAATTATAACTATGCCCAGTGGCTTCATGTTCTTTCAGCATAACCAAATACATTCAGAGGTTGCCTGCCTCCTGAAAACAAAAACACAAATTTGCATTTTCATTGTTTTCTTTCCCAAGATTGTTCCTATCAAGTTACTACAAGTAACGTCAGGTTTGATTTCATACTGCCGCACCATACGACACCCACATCAGGAGTGGAAATGACCCTTCCCGTGGATGCCAGTAAGGAATTCACTCAGGCCTCCTGCTTCTCTTCAGAGTTGTCAGCTGAATATGAAGACCTTTTTAAGCAATAGAGGCTTTTCTCAAGACTTACTAGGAGCATGTGCTCATGGCCATCTTAAAACAGAGATTGTATCTCCTGCTGGTATGAGTCTGCCTGGTCACAGTGACTTTAAGAAGGAACTATTAGTTGGGCTATTGCAGATACTATGGGGCACCCTTTGGTGCCTCAGAATGGCTACCTAAAACAGAGGCTAGACAAAGCTATAAGAATAAAGTGATTATTTATTAAAGACCTTTAACAGATACACCTCGAGCAGAGCAAAAGCATTGCAGAGGCTATACCCAAGATGGACAGTGGTCATGAGTTTTTCAGATTAAAATTTGGTCTATTTGTATATCAGAGGCCAATTGTCCAGTTACAGCTTCAGGTAATGAAGTCATATTCCCAGTTTGTACCTCCTCAATTCACTTTTGTTTACAGTTTTCAGAGCCTGAGCTGTGATGGTGACCTTGGTTCTCAGGCCTGGAAGGATTGCTTTGTCTGACCAAACAGTGAAGAGAGATTACTAACACTCTATATGGAGTTCAGAGTTACACACTAATGCAGTACAGGATCTGAAAAATATAAAAGCTGAAACTTAAGGCATCACCCTTCTACCCACACCTATTTCCTACTGGTCCTTGAATTACAGGCAGCGAAGAACAGTGCCTAAACCAGCACTGTACAATCTGCTTGGCCTAACCTTCTGTATGCAGCTATGTATGTTGCACTTTTAAATAACAACTGCAAAAACAAAGCCTAAATAGTGGCATTACAAGTGGGGAGCTTTGTTTTCCTTTTCTAAATTGGTTTGGATAATAGTCACTGCAAGCTGAAACTTAAGAATTACTATTGCAATCTCCAACAAATCAGAGCTTCTTCTGTCTTGTTTCAAGTGAATCAATAATTGTTTATTTTTTGGTCCCTCCATTTTTACAAATTTATAAAACTAATTTCTGCCAGCATGATGGCATGGCAGCATAAGGGCAAGCTTTTTATTTTTTATTTCTTGTAAAGCTTTCAAGAAATTCTTCTCTAATCTCTAAAGCAAAATAAAGTCCCTTCTGGAACCTCTGACACAAACCATGTGATCAGTCCAGCAATAATCTTATCAGGCTGCCATTGTACTTTACACAAGCACCAGCAAAGAAGGACAGCTGGCATTTATTTTTAAACCTAGACATGACCATGAGAGCTGGAAGTGCTTGGGGATGAATTAGTCATGGTTCACAATGATAATCTTTGTTAATGAAGCTTCAAGCAGACTTCTATCCAGAAGCAGCAAGTAATGAGGTGCAGAAATGTTTACAAGTCCATAGAGAATTCATTAACCAAGCTCCCGTAGCAAAAGAGCTGAAGGAGTCTGTGGGATTTGAAAGGTGATATTTTTACCAGGGAAAATTTAAAATACCAGGCAGGAGCTGGGCTCGTTAGTAGATTTCTTGCTATGGCTGGAAAATTTCAGCTGCCCCCCTTTTCTGCCTGTTGAGGGAGCAGAAATATGGATGTCAAGTTTGTGATTAAAGTTATCTTAAATTTGGAAATCTCTTCAATTTCCTTGGTGACAATACAAAAATTCCATGCCCACAGTGCCAAGTTTCTCCACGAGAGCTGCCTCCTCCCACCCCATTGGTCAGCGATCCAGAATCAAGTCCTCTATGGCACTAGCCCAGCAGCTAGTTATGGAGAAAGGCCATCTAGAAGTGGATCACCACTTGTATATGATTGAGTCATCATTTCTGACCAGGAGATGGCCTTACATCAAAGAGGATGGGTGGATGTCCACACCTGGAAGGTTGAAGCTATTAAAAAGCTATTTGATTCCATGCCTGGGGCTAACAGCGACAGATCCTCCCAGGGGGTCAACGCATAAGAGGGATAGCACATTGCAGAAGCAAGACATCTGAGGTCTTGGACATTGAGTTGCTGACAAATAACAGCAGATAGGTCTTTAGATGTTGCCTCTGCTAGAGACTTTGGGGAAAACTCAAAAGCTGTGTAAAATGAATGCGAATGTATGAATTTCGGTCCTTGCTACTCAAAAATCAGAGTCACTGAGCCTTGTTTGGCTGACAAAGACATACAGCACTAACAAATGCCACATGCTGCAACCCTGTCCCAGGAACAAACCCTTTCTGAAGTCAAAAGCAATGTACCCTGCTCTGCCCCAGCACTGAACTCTCCCTGCTTGCAGGTGTGCTGCCCCCCATGCACAGTGGGCTGCTGACACAGGAGATCGAGGAGGTGTGATCTGCCCTTGCTCACAGCAAGGAACATCATTGCTTTGACATAAAGGCATTTTCTCTATCCCTCTGAAGGCTTGGTACTAAGCAGGAGTGTACATACGTATTTGGAGCCAAGGTTGCACATTGCTATCCAGACCTGGGCTGAGTTTTCCCTTGAATACATTCTGACTCTCAGGTTGCATGAGAGCTGTACAGAGCCAGAGGATCAGGGGTAGTGATTACCATCTTCTTTGCTAATCCTAAAGGAGGATTATCAAGAAGACAGAACCATAGCCTTTTCAGCAGCGTACAGCAGAGGTAGCAGTAAAAAAGTTGCAGAAAAGCAGATTCTGTCTAGACACAAAGGCAAAATAATTTGCCTTGAGGAAGGTGAAGCAGTGAAGCACAGTGCCAAGAAAGGCAGTGGAATTTTACCCCTTGGGAGCTTACAAAATCGTGCTGAATAAAGCTGTCATCAACCTGACCTGGTGCTGAATGTAACCCAGCCTTGTGCAGGAAGCCAGATGTGAGGTTTCCAGTGATCCCTTTCTGCTCGTACCTGTCTGTGTTTCTGCTTTTTTGCCCTCCTGAAGTTCAGAGTAGCTTTTACAATTTCTCTTATGACATCTCTCAGATTAGGAGGAAGGCTTATTAAGAATGTTGGATCTAAACTAGAAACACCATCTTGCAGCAGATTTTCTTGTATAGGAGAAGGAAGAAAGTGTCCAAAATTTCACAAAGTTCTTGTGGCCATTTCTGCAGCATGCACAATTTCAACATGACCCAGCTGCATTTAGGTTATTTGCATGTATTTGTAAGGCAGAGGACTGGTCTCCTGGTTTGGTTCTTTTTGCAAGATTATTTGCCTAGATTCTGTCCAAAGCACACAAAGTTTCAGATGTCGACTGCTACAGCTCTCAACAGGCAGTTGGTCCTGAATTACATATTTGAGGGAGTGATTTGCTTTACCTCTTTCCATGTCTTTTTTTATTATTATTATTTCTTTTTTTTCCCTTTCATTTCACATTTCTGAAGAAATTCCTTACTCTTGATTGCTTCACAATAAATTTTTTAAAAAATAAAAATCACTCATTGCAAATGCTGGTTACCTGCAGATGACCCCAAGTGGGAGCAGACAAGTCAAAATGCTCAGGGGCATGGCTGCCCTGTGGAGAGGCTGGGACAGGGTGAGAAAGGGGCCAGCTTGCATGGGGCAGCCCTGCCCCAGAGAGGCAGAGCCCAGCAGTGAAGTTCTGGAGCCCTGGCATACAGCAAGCTGAGCTGGGCCAGTGAGGCTGGGGTAAGCATAACCATTTTTCCCCAACCCATACAGCACAGGGAGGAGAAACCACCTCTGTCCTTGGAGATATCCAAAGCTTATCTGGATAGAGCCTTGAGCAACAACCTCTGATCTCATTTCTGACCCTGCTCATGGCAGGAAGTTGGTCTTCTGTTTTATTTTGTTTTGTTTCCTTGCAAGCCTCTGGAGAGAATCATTAGATAGATATGGAGGATATATAAGCCTTATATTCAGACTGGAGTAGACATTAATTTTTTTCGAAGACCTTGTCCTTCCAATGTTTTGCTGGCTGCTCACCAAGTAAATTGAGGAGATAAAAAAAAAAAAAAAAAATCCAAATAAAACAGAACAAGAAAACTCTAAACTTCAGTGTCCTTCCCCATTCCAGAAACTTGGAAGACCCAGCTGGGAACCAGCTGAGTTAGCCAGCATTGTAATACTAAAAACGGAAGATTAAACAGCACATCTGCTGAGTCTCCCCCTTCATCCAGTTCAAAGAAATTGAAAACCACGGACATTTTTCAGCTATTTACAGAGCTAAAATCTCTGAAATCTTCAGTGGTGCTCCACTAGGTAAATTAGATACTTCACACCTTTTATACTAGTGCTTGGTCTACTGACAGCTATCAGGTCATAATTTGTTAGCCTTTTAATACAAACAACACTGAAAACCCATCATGTGGACTGTTATAGGTGAATAAGTGAATATTCTTACTTTTAACTTCCATTATTTCTCCACAGGAAAAATATTTTGCAGGAGAAGTATTTTGTTTTACTTGGATTACTCTGTGGGTACCTTAAGGTTTTCCTGATCTCCCTATCAATCCTAATTCTTATAAGAGAGGATGTAGACTTTAGTTTCTAAATCTAATATAGGGAAAGCAGCTCTGAGAATTGGAATAGGCTCTCTAATTTTTATTGGGGTTTTGCTTCTTTTCATGAGACAGCATGAGTTCGGTCACTAAGACTCTGGTTTAAGATGGATTTTTTAATGGGACTCTTAACAGCACAGCATAAGGATTTACTTTCTGGTTAGCTGCTGCACACACTGCAGGCTGACCTGAACATAAGCAACTTTTGTTTTTCCTTGGCATATTTCTCTCCTTATCCTCAGAAGACATGTGGTTGAATCACTTGACTGTTTGGAGACAGGAAAAGCTGTCCAAAATACAGTGTGATGAATTGCAAGCATGCCCCTCGAGGAAGCAAACTGCTGACCCACAGACTGCTCCGGGCTGAATGCTGTTTGGAAACCTGCTAGCAAAGGCAGGCTAGTTTTGGAGCAGGGGCCACTGCCTCCTACATGACCAACAGACTATAAATTTATAAGCACTGTTGTGCTCAGCTATAACCTGAGCACAAGCTATGGTACTTGAGCTAGAGCTGCCTGGGAATCTGCTTGGTTTTGACTGGGGCTGCTCCTTAGACTGACAGTGAGCAATTTTTTCCCAGTATTTTCTGGAATTAACCACAACAGAGAGTGTAAATCAAGTAACTAAGTTTTGTTCTAGTTATTTAAGTTATTTAGGAAATAGATGGATATGAAATACAGAAACATTTTTCTGGGGTTATTATTTGTGTGTTTGAAGTTATGAGATTTGCTATTTGTTAATATCTTCTTGTTGGCTTTTTTCAATTTGACTAGTACCACCAGCAAGCATTTCAGTTCTGCACAGGGTTTTTTCACAGCATCCTCTTCACTTGCATGTCATTTTTGCATTTCCTGTTAAAAGGAAACACATGAACAATCTAGGGACTTAGAGAAATAAATCCACTTTGACATTCTTACAATAAGAAAAAAATATCCATGATCTGGTGAATATTAATTTAGAATCAGAAAAATTTAAACTTCAGCTATTAAAACTCAAGAAAAATAAAATCTGGTTTGTTTGTTGGAAATCCTTATTTCTAAGGTTAGGTGCCATATATCTTGATTTGGCAAAACTTTTCTTTAATTTGAGACTTTAAGAAATGGAAATAGGATTTAGTGCAAGTTTCATGTATCTCTGTAATTAATAATCAATAATAATCAAATTATAAGTAAATACTATTGAATAAAGGGAACTTTTTATTCTGACAGAATTTTTCTAAAGAATTAAGTAAACACTTTTTTATATGGGTTTTGTGTATTTCTTTTAACAGAATAACAGATGCAATGTTTGTTACTTTGTCATATAACATTTTAATAATTAATATATAGTTTCAGTAAGAAACAATACAAAATAGTGTTTTCTATTTTGTACTCCAGGAACTAATTTTGCATTTGGGCTGCATTTATTTCTTTATGGTTATGCCTTTCCACTCTAAGCAGGAATAAGTTTAACAAAAAATGAAGGTAAATTGCAAAGCTGATGCTAGAAGAAACAGTAGTTCACTATTATCATTTGCCTGGAGAATAATTAGAATTATTTCTGGTTTAAAATCTTTGGTAAATATTGCTTATAAATCTATCTGGAAAGAGTAGTAGCCATAGAACTAGACCAGCTGATAACTGATATTCCACCTATAGACTTTCTACCTTTCTGCTTGGATTAGTTAATCACGAGGTTGAAATACAGCTGGAATATTCATTCCTGCTCATGACAAAGGTGCTTTTATGTTCTTTTCATGTTTAGGACAGGTTTGGATACTACAAATTGTCTTATGTTGTATAAGAAAACAGAGATTATTTCCAGAGGATTATCTCTTTCAGACATTCCTCTCACTAGTACAGGCAGCTGTTACAGCACCCTGTTAAATAGAAGCATTTTGGCGGGTATCACTGGAAATGATTTGTGCAATAAACCTTATTTCTCTTTCTTCAAGTAGATATATAAATTTTATTGTCAGAATTACACAGTACTATAGAGGGAAGGCAACCTTGACTGTGAAGTGGCTTTATCAGGTAAATATCTTTAAAGTCCTGTTTCTTTCAATACTTTTCAAATAATGATTCAGCTTTGGGAACGCTTCCCTTTGGTCATCCTGCTACCAGACTTTTAAGAGATGGATAATGACCATAGAAAAATATTGACCCTTTTGATTTTATTGCTGGTCAAAAATACTCCAGTCCTAAATAAACAGCACAATCCAGAAGTAGCAGCTGAGGTTCAGTAAGGACCTAAAAATTATTTTACCCTAGGACTCAGTCTGCTAACAGGATATCCCAATTCTCTCTAGAGTTTTTTAAAATATTTTTTAAGGATACAATTTGTTATTTTTATTGTACTTGACCTTTGAAGTCAGTAAAGAACAGTTTTACTTTAGTGTTCAGCAGTTGTGTTCAAATCAGAGATTTGATCTGGACTTCAGCGTGAAACACTATTTTATAGCGTGAAACACTTAATTTTATAGTAGGTAACTATTCTACTATTTTCAGTAGCAGTTAAATTTGGAATTCACACTTTTTGTGCATTTCTGCAGCTTATTGCGTACTAGAGGCTCTTCTATGACCTTTCTTGCTTCTTTTTCTCTGAACTTATTAAGTAGTTCTATCTAAAAAGATACTTAAAATACTTACGAGATACTTAAAAGATACTTAAGTATCTAAGTGTTTTCAAATTTTGTCTCTGTGGCTGTAAGGCACACAATGTCTACCACAGGAATTAACTGTAAAGCATTTTCTCACCTCCTCTCTGTAGACAGTCTGCTTTATTTTAGGAATTGAGATGGGGAGGGGATACATCCAGGAATTTACTTTGCATGGTTTAATTGGGACTAGTAAAGAGATGAAGAAAGCAGAAATGGGGTGGGGTTTTGTTCATTCATTCATTCGTTTGTTTGTTTGTTTTTTTGTCATGCTGCTTCTTCTTCTAAGTTGAAAACATGACCTGCATATCTAATAATCCTGTCATGGTGGATCTCCAGTGGTTCAGCCAGCTGCCTCTGCAGCAGCAGGAACAACATAAATCCTTGCAGAAACAGGCTCGCTGGTAGCTCATGCAAGTCTCTGAGCCATGATCCTTCCCACCCTCCACAACACCCAGCACCCAGGGCAATACAGTGGGTCAGAACTATCTGCCTTTATGCCTCTCTGTAGCATTTGAGACCTGTGCAGGTCGGAACTGAGAAGCAATTAATCAGGGAAAGCCTCACAGGGATCTGATCTGATCTGACCTCATCTACCAGAGACAAAAGGATACTTTTTTCTGTTGATTGGAAATGTGATTTAAGGAATCTAATAAATTTCTGTCCTTGTAAAACACATAATTAGTTTGTTGTTCTCTTTCATTTAACATTTCCACTTCTATCAGAGTCAAGAGCCTTGATACAGCTGGAGCCTGCTCTATTGATTCTATTTACCTTAATACCTTCAGGACACAGGAAGTCTTTCACTGCAGCAGTGTATTCCTGGTTCTCTGTCAATATGCTCAGTCATACATGAGGACTGATCATGGTCATCAACTAAGCATAACACAGTGTTATAAGATGCAATTTGTTCAATCTCTCCATGACATTTCCAGGTTATATTAAGCTTTCTAAAGCACTCAATGAATTGCTACTCAGAAGTGTTTAGACATTTTAAAATATGCCATGTTTCAAATGTTTACAGTTTTCTGGTTTTCTTTCCAGCATCTTTTTCAAAATCAATGCAAAATACAACTAAAAAGTCTGAGTCTCCAAGCTGACCATCTTTTTAGTCCTTCATCAAATTTAGGAAACAATTAATGTTGACAAAGATTTGGACTGTAAAATTTTTTCTGCAGATATTACCTTGGTTTTCCTAACCCAGACACCCTGAGCCAACAGCACCGAGCTCGCTCCCGTTCTGCTGCCAGACCCTGAACACCTCCCCCGGGTCTGCAGCACAGCAGACATGAGCACTCAGCACACCTCATTTTGTTCCTAGGGGTCCCAAGGGAAAGGTGCCACAG
>VZUI01089652.1:0-16943 GCA_013401135.1 Cettia cetti
CCCAAGGCTCTTTTTAAAGAAAAAAAAAAAAAAAAAAAAAGAAGAAGAAAAACCCAAAGAAATGCTTGTTCTATTAAAAAAAAAATGGAATAGCATTTGAAACGAGGTTTTCCCATCTCACCTCCCTCCTGCCTAGGACTAAAAGGTGATAATCACTCCTAATTACAGGATTTTCCTTCATGACTAGGAGTTTGAGTTTCAGGATTTAGGTGCAATTAAAAAGGGATTTATACACCATTATTTTTTATTTGTTTATTTTCGCTTTTATAAAGTATTTCTAACATGGCCAAACTGCACTGCTGCTGCTAAGAATCTCTTGTGATCTGAGAAGGCTTGAAGATTAAATTCTTCCTTAAGAGCCAATAAAAATATTAGTAATGATAATGATATCAACAACAATAAACTAAAGCTAAATGGGATGAAATCATGATAGGCTGGAATGACACTGGGTGAGGGAACAGAGATTTGATGCCTGGCTAGAAGAGGTTGTGTGGTTTGCTAAAGTTACTGATTCTGAGCAACCTGGTCTAGTGGAAGGTGTCCTGTGAGAACAGGATGGGCTTTAAGGTCCTTGAAACCCAAACCATGAGCATGATCTTGAAATTATTGGTGAAGGGTTTGCCTCGTGTGTTTTTATAGGTCAGATCATGCCATGGTCCAAAATAACAGAGTGCTAACAGGGGAAGCCCAAGGTCAGAGGCAGAAGCACCTTTCTGGAGACCACAAAAGCAGGCCAGAAGCAGGTGAGGGGACCTCTGCCACCAGCTCAGGTGTGTGGCAGTTTAGGCTGAGCCACCTGTTCACCTGTGGTTGGTGAAAAGACAGATGCAGTTCTAGGGGAAAGTCAGCACCTCAGTGGGAATCCTGGTTTTTATGGGAGCCACACAGCTCAGCTGGCTTTCAAAAGTCTCCTTGGATGCTTCCCTGTATCCCTAAGGACACAAATGCCTTCAAACCTGTGGCCCACAGTGATTGCAGGAAAGGATGGATTCAAAATCCTGCAAATCAGGAGCTGTCTGCCCATGGTGGTGTTTGAGAGGCTGCCCCATCCCTGGAAGTGTCCAGGGCCAGGTTGGACAGGGCTTGGAGCAGCCTGGGACAGTGGAAGGTGTCTCTGCCCATGGCAGGGGTGGCACTGGATGGATTTTAAGGTCCTTTCCAGCCTAAAGCACTTTGTGGTGTTTTTGTCTGTAATCAGGGACCACGTGGGGGGTTCAGCCATTACCCCAGCGAGGGCACGTGTCCCCTCAGCCAGCACCTGTGTCCCCTCAGCCAGAACCTGTGTCCCCTCAGCCAGCACCTGTGTCCCCTCAGCCAGGGCCTGTGTCCCCTCAGCCAGCACCTGTGTCCCCTCAGCCAGAACCTGTGTCCCCTCAGCCAGAACCTGTGTCCCCTCAGCCAGGGCCTGTGTCCCCTCAGCCAGGGCCTGTGTCCCCTCAGCCAGCACCTGTGGCCAGAGCTGGTTTGCCCCGTGGAAATGGAGCACTTTGCAGCTCTTCTCTTAATTTGGGAAGCTGCAGGCAGCCACCTGGATTGCTCTGGTTTGATCCCAAATTCTGGGATGGAGCCCTGTGTGTCAGAACCTCGTGTCCCTGTGCTCCTCCATGTCCCAAGGGGAAGGAGGGATGAGCCATGTGGGCTGTGCTTCAGATCCCCTGAGTGTGCAGGGCTGCTGCTGCTGCTGCTGCTACAGATGTCGTGGTTGAATTTAGCAGAATTAAGAATTTTCCCCTTTTTCACACAGTGGGGCCCTGTGGGGAGGTACAAAAGGCAGCAGTTGGGATGCTGCAGGGATAATCCTTCCTGCTCTCTGCTCCAGCTTCTTGTGGCTCTGCTCTTTTCCAGTCCAGGGAGCTGTAAATGGCTCAGCAAGCATTTAAAGCAGCCCAGTGCCTGCTCAGGCCCTGTCTTTGCTGTGTGTCACCATCAGCACAAGCTTTGTCACCCCAAGCCAGGTTTTGCAGCCCAAGTCCTGCTGAGAACATTCCCAGAAACTCCCAAGGCTCTCTGGAAAACCTCAGCTCATTGAGAGACCAAGGTTGAAACCAGGCCAGGGCAAAACATGTAAGAGCTGAACTAGTGGAAATCAATTAAAATAAAACCCACAGAAAGGGCAGGGATAGTGTGCTGAGCACCTCAGGAAATAAAGCTTCGAAATAGATTAAAATGTGACTAATTTAAGCAATAATTTAGCCTGTAGCCTGGGTTAAGTTTGGCACATGAGTAATTTGACCATCAGACCAGAGCTGCTGGTTGGTTCCAGGTGGAGCCATTGCTGAGCTTTTCCCTTTCAGTCCCCATTTAGAGGTTGAAGGAAATAACTCCACATGCACTAGAGATTTAACAAATAACCACAAGGTCAAAACAGTCATTGGCATTTTAAACTGTAGGAATTTTAATACCTTTTTAGACTAGATTGATAAATTCTTTAATGGAGTAGGAGGGAGGCAGAGCCACCTGTACTGGGTTGTGCAGCTGCCTCTGCAGTGCCCAGTTTCCAGGTGCTAAAATTGAGGGATGGAGAGTTCTGGGATGATTTTAAGGGTTATTTTAGCACTTCTGTGGGTGGGGTGTCCTCAGCTCTGAAACTGTCCATGTTTGGGGTGTCCTCAGCTCTGAAATTCTAGTTCCAAACCAAAGCAAACAAAAACTTCACTGTGTTTCTGCAGAAGGATTTCTCAAGGGTATCAGGAAATGGAAATGGATACAAAAAGCCACTCCCCCAAAAAAAACCAACAAAAAAAAATCCAAAGTGTATATATATCTATGTATATACATGACTATCTCTCTATAGAGGGCACTTTGCAGGAACACTGTGCTGTACTGATCTCGAAATCTCTGCCTGCCTGTGTCTCTTACACCTTTTGCATCGCTGTTCTCTTTGTTTTAGGGGAAAAAATTAGATTACACCTTGTCAAATTAAAATAACAAAAACTAAAACAGTCAAGTCTGTGTTTAAAATTACAGAGCTGCTTGAAAAACAATTGGATTCTGATTATTTTCTGTTCAATCCTGTAAAAAACAACAGAAAAAGAAAATTGCAAAAGACCAGAGATGTTCAGCCAGCCTGTCGCTCAGCTAATGTGGTTTTTTAAGTGAAAAGTAACAATTATTGGGAAGGTAATGGATTTCCTCCAGACCAAATCCAAGCCTTGGTCTCATTCTTTATTTATCTACCTATTTACTCATTTATTTTATTTACCATGAAGGAAATGAGGAAGGAGATGGGCAGGAGGAGGGAAGCTTCTCATCCTGTGGAGTGGCTGAGGTCGGAAATCCAAACCCCAACAAGGTCTCGCCCCAGGGGAATGAGCCTGGAATTGGAACGGGACAGGGAGGAGGCAGAGGCGGCTGCACGGACACGCAGGGGCAGGGACAGACCACATTTGGGAGGGGAGGACAGGTGTAATCTAAGCTTCACTAATAATGTAGAGGCTGCACATTATTTTGGCACCCTTTCCCCTACCCCTCCTCATTTTGGAGCAAGACGGAATGACTCCTGTCTCCCCAAAATGGCCAATAATGTCCGCCTTCTCACCTCATTTGGAGCAGCAGCTTGCTGAGTGTCAAAATGTTTAATACCATTTGGTTTTGTTTGGTGCTTTCAACCAGTCACTTCACTTTCTTTTGTTTCCTCTTTTCAATTAATTTCTTCTTTAAGGTATAAGATGCGTTTCTCTTTGAGTTGGTTTAATGTGAATCGGGGTTTGAAGTGACGTGTTCTTGTCCAGGACATTCTCCTTTCCCCACCTCGCTCCTCCTCCAACATTTTTTCTCTCTGAGATAATCTGGAAGGGGCTTTAAAAGAGCAGCTGGTGGGGTTCCTCACCACAAACTGGTTGGTCCTCAGGTCTCTCTCATTAGCAGCATCATGGGAACACATTTTAAGGAAGGATTCTGGTGTTGCAAAAGTCAACCCTGGATCTCCCAGTGTCTCTCCCCATCAGATCTGCAAATCTTGCAAAAACACCTCTCACCTTGTGGACCCTGAGTGGTGGTGGGGAACCTGAGCCGTGCTGATTGGGACCAAAAAAGCCAAAAATGCCACTCACAGAACACAAACTGGGTCAACCTCTGCTTCCGTGAGCAGCAACAAAACCAATTGGCTTCCCAAGGGTGTGAAAAGTTATGGACCTGTTCTGCTTCTAAAAAAGAGCACAATTTGGGGTGCAGCTTTGCAGTGTGAAATGCTTATCCAACAATTAAACAGACTCATAACTAACTGCACTTAAGAAATTTTCCTGTGCCTCTGAAATGGCTTCTCTGCATTGAAATAATTTAATTGCATCTCAAACATCCAGCTCCAGTCCTGGAATCTGGTTCTATCTGTAACAAGCTGTATCCTTGTTTGAAAAAAAAAAGCTCCTGAGAGTTTTTTGGCCATGGACAATGTCTGTTTGTGTGTGCCTGCTTGTGTGTGTGTCTGTGGGGAGCTGTTGCGCACGGAGCATGCACGTCCGTGTACGCATGCAGGGTCTGGCAAAGCTGTCCTGGAAACCAAACACCCCTGGAACTCAGGGAAGGTCCTTCTTGTACCAGAAACTGGGAAAAGTGTTATTAGACAAGTGTCTATAAAGCTGACTGCCCCATCCCAGTGTTTCCTTTCCAGAGAGGGAGTTTTGTTCTTTCTGATCTTTTGAAAGTGTTGGATAGCAAAAAATGGAAGGAATCTCTTCACGCGATTTTTTTCTTGTAAAATTCCCCTCCTTCAGCTGCTGTGGAGCTGGACCCAGAGCTGAAATTGGTCTTAATTCCATCTCCAACTTCCTTTCCACCACAGCTCTCCTCCTCCTGGGCCCTGACCTAAAGGCTGACCCAGAGATTCTCAGCTTGACAAATTCCCTGTCTCCAGCCAAATGCAAATGTTGTAGCAATTAAAATAAACAGCAGCCTGGTGGCTCTGGGTAGCCAGAGATGAACCCTGTACCTATTGTGGTTGTCACAGCCCTGTGCCATCGCAGGGCTGTGTCCAGGGGTCTCTCTGAGGTCCCCAACATTTAATTGGAGTTCTTTTCTCATCCTAGATCAGTGTGTGGATGTTGGTATATCTGTGCACACAGGAGAGTCGTGATTTTTTTTAAACCAGGATGCACCAAGGAAGTGCTGCTGCCTGTTCTGGGCTCTTATCAGCCCTAATCCAAATTCTCCCTCCTTGTGGAGGGGGTGGTGCTGAGGGCTGGCACCCAGAGGTGCTGGGTGCTTCCCTTGGAGGGTGACAAATGCCATTAAACCAGCCCAGAGTAGGGATCCCTGAGACCCCAGGTCTGACCTGCACCTCTGGGAGCTGTCAGGAGGAGGGCAGGGCTGCTCTGCACTTTTTTGGGAATGTGCTCTGCGCAGCCCCTGAGCTTGTGTTTTGTGAGTGGATTTCTCCTTCCCTGCCCAAAACCACAGGCAGGAACAGTCGGTTCCCTTCAGACTCCGATTCTCAGCACTCCGCCCTACATCAGATGATGCTTTTCAGTTATTAAATTCTGGTTTGTTCTTTCTTTTTCTTTTCTTGGTTTGTTTTGGTTTTGTTGGTTTTTTTTCCCCTTTTTCTTTCAGTTGGGTTTCATTTCTTTGCGATTAGCTTCGGTTTGGATTAATTGTCTTGTTCTGTTCCCATGACAACTCAGTGTTTGCATCCCACCTGCCGTTGTTTGTTGCTGTTGATGCTGTTTGCTGACCGGATCTTGTCCGGATGTGTCTCCCCATTCCTCCTCACCTTTCCCACCTTGCCTCCCCTCTCCAGAAGGTCACAGCCCCCCTCCCCTCAGAAGAGTCATCCCCACCCCAGATCTGTCTGCATGTTGACCCCACTTGTTTCTTTCCGAGTTCTCTCCATCTTGTCTCAGACTGTGACAGGTGTGGTTTCCACCTGGCTCCATTTTCTGAAGTGTGGTACCTCTGGAAGCAGTGGGAACAGGAGGGAGTAGAAGCAGGGATGTACCCTCGTGGCTAGGGCTGAGTGTTCTCCATAGTGGCAGCAGGGAGTAAGGAACAGGTTGCCTGATCCTTTGAGCCAGTGCTGGTGCCTGAGGTGGAACAAACACCGTGGTACCTCCCTACACCTTTCTGCAGGTAGAAAATCATCATCTAGTGCCAATGGCCAGGTGAGTTTGCAGCCCCTCCCTGCACATCCCCATCCTTCTCCCAGCTGAGGGCATGCTCCCCGTTCTCTCTGCAAATCCGTGCATGCAGGAATTCCCCTTTGCCACCTCTGAGCTCCTGATGCCACCAGTGTGGAAGTCCTCTCTTCCTTGCCTCCCAGTGCTGGTTCCTGGCTGCTGGTTCCCACAGAGAAGGGTCTGACAGCCCAGCAGGGAGAGCAGACCTTGCTGTGACCAGTGTCCCTTGTCACCTTGCAGGACTATGCAGGGGCTGCAGTTGGCTTTTGTTTGCCAAAGCCCCACTAAATAGCACACAGCCTCTTTCTCTCCTGGCAGCGCCCTTCCCCTTGGAAAAGATCCACCAAGCTGGAAGATAAATGCTAGCAGGCCCCAAGACAGCTCCAGGGGAAATCTGGAGGCACTGGGAGGGACAATGGCAAGCTCAGCTCTGCTGTGCTTTGCTTTGGCGTGAGGCAATGCCACCATGCTTGGAGAGGTTGTGCAGGGGTTACCTGGGAACAGACAGCAGGAACAGGGAGTTCTCAGCCCCCTAGCACCCCAAACCCTCCTGCTCCCTTGCTCACCCTGCCTGCAGCAGTTCCTGCATGGCTGCCCCTGACACTGGAGGAATCCTGCACTCCTGCACCCTCCAGCTGCTGCAGTTCCTGCATTTTCCCCAGGTCCTGTATCCTTTTGTCTTTCTTGTGGGATGAGACCCTGCCCTCAGCCCCCTCCCTAGGCCCTCTCTGATCCACACACGTTCTCCTTTGTCCATTCCCCTGCTTCCCCCTACTAAGGAAGGGCACCCACCACCCCTCCAGCCAGCCCAGGCAGCTCAGAAAATGGAGCCAAGGAAACCACAGCCTCCCCTTTGCGTCCATGTTCTTCCTGTGTAAGGTCTGGAAGCTGCATCCACCTCTCTGCTAAGGAGATGCACAGAACATGTCACTGTTTTCTCAACGTTAAAAGTTTCATTACCTTGTTTTTCTTATTAATTCTATTCTATTTATTATTCCGCCAGGGCTGAGATGTGACAATGTGAGCCACCACATTGAGTCACATCAGCTAGAAAAAGTATGCAGCATTAAAGTGGGTTTCCCCCTCCCCTCCCTCTCTCTCTCTCTCTCTTCTTTCTCCCTTCCCCTCTTGTTCTCCTTCTCCTGGTCTTCCTTCCTTTCTCTGTCGCTCACTTTCTATCCAGTATCCATGTGGGCATTTGCTGCCACCCAGAAATTATATTTCTCTGCATTTTCCTCTCTCTTTCTCTCTTTCTCTCTCTCTCTCTCTTTTTTACCTATTTTGCATGATGTTTGTGACTCTGAGAGCTGCATCTATCGATGGAACCGTGTCAGATCTTAAAGAGGCTTCGTTAGGGTTTCTATACCCGAAAACCACAAAAATTTCATTAGAGTTTCTCATCTTTTCCACACTCTCTCTCGCTCCAGGGGGGCTGTGTTCCCCTGGACGCTTCTCACACGCAGACACCAACTAAATTCTGTCCCACTCCGGGGACTCCCTCTCCTCCCTCGTTTATCCTTTTGCCTTTCACTTCTCAAGTGGAGCGTCTGGAATTTGGGGATGTGATACTTCTCTCTTTCTTGAATTCTCTGGGTCCAACAAGGCAAAACATTGAGAAGTTTCCATCTCCAGCCCAACCTTCTCAACCTCCCACCCCACCTCTGCAGCAGCCCCGGGTGGGAGAGGGCCCCTCTCCAGAGGGGGCACCTGGACCATGCCGGGTGGTGGTGGCTGTCCCTTGGGAGAAGGGGACCTGGGACTCAGACCCCACTGGGAGAGGGAGGAGCAGGTTCCCGGGGTGTGGAGCGGGGAGCTGGGGGCCCCAGCGGCCACAGAGGAGAAGTTTGGGCGCTCGCCATGCCAGCTCTTGCCAGTAAAGATGAGAAATTGCTAATAAATTTTTGTGTATTTATCTGTGCTGTGATGGGTCTAATCTTGATCAATGGAACCCTGTTGCTATGAAATACCGCTTTTATGTCTATATTCTATATATTGTTTGTGAAGTACAAATTTATTTGGAGTTTATTTTTTTGGTTTTTGGTTTTTGATTTTTTGATTTCTTTGGTTTTTTTGTTTTGTTTTTAATGAAGGAATAAAATAAACTATGACAAACCCCATCTATATTTAAATTATCTTTTACTCTTTTTTCTTTTTCTCCTTTCTTTTTCTTTTTTTTTTTTCTTTTTGATTGTTTCATTTTTTCCTCTTCGTTTTGTTTTGTTGGTTGTGTTTTTTTTGTTCATTCGTTTCTTTTGGTTTGGTGTTTCTGTTTTGGTTTTTTTTTGTTACCTCTGTGCGTCTCGTCCACAGTTCGCCGTGTGGCCCCTCGCTTCTCCATCCTCCCTGTCAGCCATGAAATCATGCCCGGGGGCAACGTCAACATCACCTGCGTGGCCGTGGGGTCTCCCATGCCCTACGTGAAGTGGATGCAGGGAGCAGAGGACCTGACCCCCGAGGATGACATGCCCGTGGGCAGGAACGTCCTGGAGCTCACGGATGTCAAGGACTCTGCCAACTACACCTGCGTGGCCATGTCCAGCCTGGGAGTCATCGAAGCCGTGGCCCAGATCACGGTGAAATGTAAGGGATGGGAGCAGGGTGCTGAGTGCACGTGTGGGAGTGGGCACGTGCCAGGCAGGCGTGGGGGCACGGCCGGAGCTGGGTGTCCGAGCATGAGTGCAGGGGACGCCTGGGCACGTGTCCTGCTCGTGCATGGGAGCCCTGGTGGGACGTGTCACCAGAGTGGGAATGTGCCTGTGTCATCGTGGGTCTGCATGGAGAGAGCCTGTGGCTGCCTGACCTGCACAGGGGACGTGGTCCTGCATGTCCAGGTGCTCCTGCATGAGTGGGGTGTGTGTGTGCATGGCCAGGGACACAGTTCTGCATGTCCAGGTGCTCCTGCATGAATGATGTGTGTGTGTGCATGGCCAGGGACACAGTTCTGCATGTCCTGGTGCTCCTGCATGAATGATGTGTGTGTGTGCATGGCCAGGGACACAGTTCTGCATGGCCAGGGACACAGTTCTGCATGTCCTGGTGCTCCTGCATGAATGATGTGTGTGTGTGCATGGCCAGGGACACAGTTCTGCATGGCCAGGGACACAGTTCTGCATGTCCTGGTGCTCCTGCATGAATGATGTGTGTGTGTGCATGGCCAGGGACACAGTTCTGCATGGCCAGGGACACAGTTCTGCATGTCCTGGTGCTCCTGCATGAATGATGTGTGTGTGTGCATGGCCAGGGACACAGTTCTGCATGGCCAGGGACACAGTTCTGCATGTCCTGGTGCTCCTGCATGAATGATGTGTGTGTGTGCATGGCCAGGGACACCGTGGCTGTATGCTGGGCACCTGGCTGCAGGAGTGTCAGTCCCTGTCCTTACCTGTGTGTACACATGGAGCTCTGTGAGCACCAGTGGCAGGACAGACTTGTGCACCATGAGTGCCCCGTGCTGGGATCTGTGCATGTATCCTCGGGGATCCCACACACAGGGGAACCCACAGTGGAGGGGAAGCTGGTGGCTGGAGACCTTCCCTCGCTTTAGGACACCTGAGCTGGTTGTTATGAAGAGAAATGTGACTCAAATCCCCGCATGCTGTGTCTGTCCTGACATATGAGGCTGGCTGGGCACTGTGCAAGGAGCCTTGGATGGCTTGGAGCCTGCATGCCATCCTGTTCAAGGCCTGAGATTCAGCCAAGGCCCTGAGGATCTCTGGCATGTGCACCCTTGCAGTAGAGCTTAGTTCCTGCATCTTAGTGGCTGTTGTTGCCTCAGCAAGATGGGGAAAAAGCCCAGCTTCCAGCTAGTGATTCCCAAGAGGAGCACGGGTGCCATCTTCAATCTATTCTGTCCTCAGCAGGGGAGTATTAAACCCAAGCAGGAACCCCTGAGGTTGGGTGAGTGTAGAGCTCTGTGTGAGCTGGTGTCTGCTCCAGGGACTGCTGCTGCCCATGAGGGATCTGGGAGAGGCGGGGTGGGAAAGGATCGGTGGGTGGGGAGAGGAGAAGCACTTGGGAGAAAGGGAGGGATAAGAAAAAACAATCCTGTTGTATCAGTGACCTGTCTGAGGAAGGTCTGACAGGAGAAATGAGTAGGGACTAAAGAATCTTGGCATGACACTCGTTCTGAGCTTCTGCACAGGCAGTGAGGCTCTCGTGCCAGCTGAAGGATGCCTGAGGCTGGACTCTGGTCCTCTTTATATTCCTGAGTATTTCCTTCCTTCCCTTTTTTCCCTGTCTTACCCTCTCAATCTGAAAAGCTGCTGTGTAGGGCAGGTTGCTTCTGCTTCCAACTCTCCCATCTCCTCACATGGGGAATCTCACCCTGCTGATACCTTCTGTCTTTTGTCATTTTGTTTGGATCCTGTTCCCTGCTCTGTTCCTGGGCGTGAGCACCTGTGGCTCTCCTGGGCAGAAGGAGAAGTTTGAGCTTAATTGTGATCAGGTCTAGAGAAGCTTGGCTTCAAGACTAGGTTGGATGGGGCTTGGAGCCACCTGGCCAGTGGAAGGTGTCCCTTCCCATGGCACTGGATGGGCTTTAAGGCCCCTTTCAACCCAAGGCATTTTGGGATTCCATGATAAAAAGAGGTTGAAAAGGAAGGTTGGAAAGGGTCTAAAGTGTGCAGTGAGGACAGCACATAGAGCTTGAGAATAGGTGAAGTTAGAACATGTACCAGGTGCAGCTGAAGTGTTGAGCAGCATGCAGTCCCCAGCAGGCTCCTGGGGGACTTTGTGGCTGAGGGAGAGGGGAGATGGGGATTAACACAGCTTTGTGGCTTGAGGGGAAGCCCTCCCAGCATTTCTGGGGATTTGTTCTGGAGAGCAGAGCCCGCCCTGTGCCATTCCTTGCCTGTGGAGGCTCAGTGGAGCCATCCAGGAGATGTGAGCACGTGCTGGGAAGGAGCTGCCAAGGAGCTGCTCTCCCTCCCTGCCCCGGGAGCGGCGGATGTGCAGCTGAAGCCTGTGCTAATGATTCCAGATGTTAAACTGAATGCTTTGCCTTTGATGGAGCAGTTTAAGGAGGATAATAGAGTGGATAACTAGGTTCATCATATTGCAGCAGCACTTTCCTGAGCTGCTGGGATCGGTGCTGTGCCTCCAGCTCCTGCAACCCTAGCCAGACCAATTAGGCACCATTTCAGCATCTGTGGTTTTTTTTAAATGCCCGTTCTTCCTGATTCTCAGCACTTCCCAAGGCTCCTGGGACGCCAGTGGTGACAGAGACAACAGCCACGAGTATCACCATCACCTGGGACTCTGGAAATCCAGACCCCGTGTCCTACTATGTCATTGAGTACAAGTCTAAGAGCCAGGATGGGCCATACCAGATCAAGGAGGACATCACCACCACTCGCTACAGCATCGGGGGGCTCAGCCCCAACTCCGAGTACGAGATCTGGGTCTCTGCAGTCAACAGCATCGGGCAGGGGCCTCCCAGTGAGTCAGTGGTCACCCGTACTGGGGAGCAAGCTCCTGCCAGCGCCCCCCGCAACGTGCAGGGCCGGATGCTGAGCAGCACCACCATGATCATCCAGTGGGAGGAACCGGTGGAGCCCAACGGGCAGATCCGAGGGTATCGTGTCTATTACACCATGGAGCCTGACCAGCCCGTCAGCAACTGGCAGAAGCACAACGTGGATGACAGCCTGCTGACCACCGTGGGCAGCCTCCTGGAGGATGAGACCTACACCGTGCGAGTGCTGGCCTTCACCTCCGTGGGGGACGGGCCCCTGTCCGACCCCATCCAGGTTAAGACACAGCAAGGAGGTGAGTACATGTGTCACTGAGCTGGGCTGTGGGAAGGAGAGCTGCTGCTTAGATGTGGGGATTTAGATGTGAAGTTGGGAAGGAATTATTTAGTCATGGTGGGCAGGGTGCCCAGAGTAGCTGTGACTGCCCCCTGGATCCCTGAAAGTGTCCAAGGCCAGGTTAGATGCTGGGGCTTGGAGCAGCCTGGGACAGTGGAAGGTGTCCAGCCCATGGGACTGGATGAGCTTTATGGTCTCTTCCAACCCAAACCATTCTAAATGTCTTTAACACTTGTAAAACTGCCCAGGCAGTGGTGACACTTTAACTCTCCCTAAACTATCCAGGAACTACTTTGTCAGAGATGAGGGGGGAATGAGCCTTATGTGTTGAGCTGCAAACACAAGGTGTTTTTTCATTGGTTGCCACCCAGCACATTTTTGGCATGGGGTGTGGGAGGAAACCCTGTGTCCTCAATGGGCTGCTCATGGGCTTCCTACTTCCAGAATCTTGTAATACTGGGATTGGTGGGAAGGGTTGTATTTTGCACTGCTGAGAAAGAGACATATGATCCACTGGGATTCTTCCATCTCCAGCAGCTCTGGACATGCTGGAGTCCTGCAGTGGGATGTAACTCCACAGCTTTAGAGGCAGGACCTGCCCACGCTGCAGTGTGGCATTTTGCTGCTGACGTGCTCTTCCCACACAGGCTTTGAAGAAAACAGGGCAAGAGCCTCCTAATTAGCCAAGTTAATGTGGTTTCTCCTTTTTCTCATCTTGCCTGCTCTGCCCTGTTGGCTCCCTCTCTGTGCCAGTTCCTGGGCAGCCGATGAACTTCCGAGCAGAAGCCAAGACCGAGACCAGCATTGTGCTGTCGTGGAGCCCCCCACGCCAGGAGATCATAGTGAAGTACGAGCTCCTCTACAAGGAAGGAGACCACAGCAAGGAGGTGAGTCCAAAATGGAGCAGGGTTGGGGCTGAGGAGCTCCCCTGCCCCGCCAGGCCCTGCGCTGTTGGAGTGAGGGGATATCTCTGGACAGTCCTCACCTCTGCTGCCTGTTGTTTGGGTTTATTTTTTTTTTTTTCTTCCCCTCTCGCCCATCCCAGGTGCTGAAGAACTTCGAGCCCACGACCTCGTTCACCGTGGAAGGCCTGAAGCCCAACACTGAGTATGTCTTCCGGCTGGCCGCCCGCTCGGCCCTGGGGCTGGGGGCCTTCACCCCGGAGGTCCGAGAGCGCACCTTGCAGTCTAGTAGGTGTCTCTCCTTTCCCACCCTTCTCTGAGGGACCCCCAGTCAGGGAGCCAGAGATGGTGGGCACGGGGGTACGGAGCTGGGGGTTGGCGTTTCACTCCAGGGAGGGGGGACACCTTTGGGACCTGCTCCTCTCTCCCTTTCCCGGTGCAGGTAGCTGAGGTGTGAGCCAGGAGCAGAGCTGGGCTTTGGGGGTGCTGGGGAGGGCTGGGTAGCACCGTCCCCTCGGGGTGGGAGCCGTGAGGGCTCCTTGGTGGCCACGCTGGCCGTGTGCTGAGCATGCTCAGGGGGTGGCAGCCACAGCCCGTCCCACACAGACCAGCAGCTGGCAGGAAGGGGCCCAAACAGTGCAGGGAGACCATGGGGAAAGGGGAGGGAGAGGAGAAGGGAAGGTGATTATTCACAGGCCCAACCTTCCCCAGCCTTTGGGGAAGCAGTCCCCCATGCTCTTTTCCATGAGCAGCTCCACAGCCAAGGGGAGGAAGGCCTGGAGCTCTGGAAATGGTCCCGTTTGGGCTCCGGCAGAGCGGGAGAGAGGAGCCCTGTGGAGGCTGGGAGGGGGATATTGATGATACCAGGATGGAGCCTATGCAACCAAAACGTGCTGGTTTTAGTTTAATGGATTGTCTCCCTTTGCTGTTGCCCTGGGGACAATAACCCTGGATGGCAATATTTCAACCTGGGCTTTTCACAGATCTTTGCTTTTAAATGAGGTGTTTTTTCACTGCATGAGTGGCTGTGGCAGCTGTTCTTTGTGTTTTCTGTCTCCTCTCATCTCTACTAAATCACTCCGCTGCAGTTTGGAGTAGCCGGGAGCAGAACTAACTCAGAAGTGGCTTTGGTCACCAGTGTGAGGAGGGACAGCCCTGCTCCCATCCCTCAGAGTCCCTAACAAGGGAGAGCAGCAGGCTCTCAGCTGGGCTTTTTAATTGTCACATCCTGCTGTCTCTCCCTTTCCCTGTCCCCTTCTCTTTCTGTCCCCTGAGGAGTGGGAAGAAAGGGGAGTCTGTTTCTGCATAGACAGAATTCCTTACTGGGGCTTTCTCAGGCCTCCACTCCATTCAAAGATTTTTTGCTTTTTCTTTCCTTCAAATGTTTTTCCCCTTTTTTCCTTCTTTTCTTTTTTCTCCATACTCTCTCTACGTTTCATAGGAAAATCCTTTCCTGACTCTGCTGCTGGTTCTGATCCCAGTGTGGTACTGTCAGAAGGAGCATCTCTGTGGGGTGGGGGAAATGAACTGAAAGGACCTGAAAAATAAGTGTTAAACTTACACTCTGCTTCTGTTTTCCAAGGGGTTTCTCTCCTTGAGACCTGTGGGGATGGGAGGCAAGGACGGTCTGGGATTTGTGCTCTCTGGTTCACTAAAACAAGCTGCAAGAGGGATGTGGGAGCTGGCGGCAGTAGGACTTAGTGAAAATTTGTCCCTTAAGGGTGAGGAAAAGGGGATCTGGGAAAAGGGAAGGCTTTGGGACTTTTTCTAACTTGGCATCTGCCCAGAACACGGACGGGTTTCTCTCTCTGTAGCTCAGCTTTCATAGGGAGAGTCTCATTAATTTAATGCTCTTAAGAACATCAGCTGGGAGCTGTCAGTGTCCTGTAACACGGTGAAACATTTTTTCCTGGCTGGCTGTTGGAGGAACGAGACAATTCTCCCTGGTCCGGGTGACATCCTGCGGCTCACAGACCTTCTGGCTCGGGACAGGCTTTTGTGTCTTCCCTCCTCAGCTCCCTTTCCGTTCAGCTCCTCCTTGGCCTGCTCCATGCCTCTTCTTTCTTCTCTCTTCTGCTCTCTGCTTGCCTGCCTGCATGCTGTGCACCCGATGAGCCAGCTCCCTGCTGTCCCTGTCCCTGGCTGGGTGATGTCACACCACGATGGCATCTTGTCTCTGGAATGACAAAGCCTCTCCCTGGTCCTCCCACCGCTCCTGCTGTCCCCTCCCAGCACCCACCCGCATGTGGCAGCCCCTCCCTGCACCTCCCTGCCAGGGTGGCTCCTCCTGAGCATCATAACCAAAGTAAAATCCATTAAACTAAAGGTAAAGTATCTTTTTCTTCTTGAAGTAGCTGGGTTTTAACTCTTCAAGTACCAGAGACATAGCTTGTAAATCTGACAGACTCCCATGGCTGGGAGAAGCTGGTTTGCCCTTTCTGGTTAGCCATGACCTTCCCAGGCTCCCTGGCAACTCTCCCACTCAGAAATTCCAGAGGGCAAAGCATGGTCAGCAGGCAGGGGTGGCAGGGTGGGTGCTGTGAGGCTGCATGTGCAGGTGTAGAGGAACAATGGGGCTTTCTCACCCTCTGTTCCTGCCCAAGAAAGGATTTTCCCCACGTAGCTCTGCTCTCCCTCCTGTCCCCCTCCTCACAGTACATGAAGTAAATGAAATACCCAAAGTCTATGGTACCTAAAGGGTTAAAAAACATGATAATTGTGAAAGGTCAGTAAGGGTCATTCTTGTGGCTTGGACAGTCAACTTTAAAGCATGTAAAAGGTGCAGCTCAGGTGAGTACTGGCTGGTCTCAAGCAGATTCACAAATACAGTCCACCCTGTGGCTGCAGGCTCACCACTCGTGGCTCTGCAGACACTCCCAGATATCCTGGAGCCCTGGGAGGGTGGGGAGGGGTCCCAAAACGCTGGTGCAAACAGCCAGCAGGCCAAGACAGTGCTCTCCTGGCTGGGGGCTGCTGCCTGTGCCTGGCTGCCTGCCCAGGGAAGGGCTGGCAGCAGAGCTGAGCTCGCAGCCCCAGTGGGGTTGGTGGCACTGGGCTCCTGCCACAGCTCCTGGTGCTGTCCCCAGCACCCCCAGGGTCACACAGGTTGGGCTGGATTGTGAAGGAAACAGTGCCATGAGCTCCCAGAGGCGTGTCCAGCGTGGCCAGCCAGCACCCCTGGCTGTTCTCCTCTGCTGCTGCAGTCCAGGGGTGGCGGGGAGGGGGCCAGGCAGGGCCTGGGCCTTCTCCCCCATCACCCATCCCCCCACCCTGCCTTTTGGACCAGAGAAAGTGCAAAACCATCCCAAAAGGAGGCCTCACCCCAGGGCCTCTCAGTAGGTCCCTGTGCTGGAGCATAGAGGGTGAGTGAGCGAGCGTGGCAGCACAGACAGTGACCCCAGTGCCAGCTGCAGCTGAGCTCTGCTTCCTGGGGCTTTCAGAATGAGGTGCAGGATGAAGGGTAGGTCAGGTCAGACCCTCTCTGCAGTGGGTTTCTCAGCTGTGGTGGCTTTGGCTGGAACTAAGTAGGAAAGGTGGATTTTAACATGCCCAGCCTCTGATGAGGACAAAAAAAAAGAAAGGAATAGCACCATGGCAGCAATGGGAGGGGCTGAGTCTGTCCCTCCACACCTTGAAACCATCCACGAGCTGGTTCTGGGACGTAGGATGTGCACCTCTGTCCTGGAGAGGTGGTGCAGCAATCACAGCAGATGGAGAGAGCCAGAGGGAAACAGATCTGTCACTGGGAATGTGCTGTCCTGCTCTTCGTGCTGACAGTTTAGCAAAAGAGAACAGATTGGGGTCCAAAATTGCCATTTCTGCAATAGCTGGGGTTCTGCTGGTGGGGGAGGACTTGGGGGGGGACTCCTCATGAGCAGAGTGGCATTTTAAAAGCCAGTCATGTGCAGAAACCCACCAGGAGCTTGGTCTGGCCTTGTAGCTCAGTTCCTCTTGTTCTTTTGTAAGAAAGTCTTATAAGTTAGCAGTTGAAGCGTGGAAGGTAGGTAAACAGACTGGGAATGTTCTGGAAGGAGTCACTTTTTATATCAGTATTATTTTATTATTATGATTTCCTTTCTGGTGTTTTTTTTTTTTTTTTTTTTTTTTTTTTTTTTTTTTTTTTT
>VZUI01089654.1:0-14806 GCA_013401135.1 Cettia cetti
AAGAAAAAGAAAAAGAAAAAGAAAAAGAAAAAGAAAAAGAAAAAGAAAAAGAAAAAGAAAAAGAAAAAGAAAAAGAAAAAAGGCAATTAGCTCTTTGGATAAGCTTTTTACTTTATTGCTTCTCTGTCTCATTTGGATTCTGCTGTTTCCCTTTTCCTAGTACAGATAATGTGAAGACCTTCCAAGTACTAGAAATCATGCATCTTCTTAACAGATGGACACCAATAGCAAGCTGCCTTTCCCTGGCTTGGACAAATGACTTCCAGACACTGTAGTAGATTCAGCATATAAGAGTATACAGAGGGTGCTGACCTGTATAACATCACACAAGTATCATCAACCTGATGTGACTGACTATCTCTGGTAATTGAAACAGAAAAATGAACTTGATCCCTTCTGTTTTGCTGTACACTTTTCCAGTGTATAGGAATCCCCCTTTGATTTATACAAAGAATGTAATTTCTGTGGTTTGTTTACACTTGCATTTTCTCTGCAGGCAATTTCAGGTAGGTGTGCTTCATTGTGCACATCCCATTGTGGTAATCGCTCATCGTCCATGCAGACAGTGAGACAGGTAACAAGTGGTGTCCTTCAGAGGTTAGAACTGGAGCCAATGCTCTTCAGCACGTTTGTTGGCAACATGAACAGTGGGATTGAGTGCACCCTCATCAGATTTGCTGACGACACCAAGCTGTGTGTTGCAGTCAACATGCTGGAGGGAATAGAGGTCATCCAGAGGGACCTGAATAGGCTTGAGAGGTGAACCTGTGCAAACCTTGTGAAGCTCAACAAAGTGAAGTACAAGGTTCTAAACCTGGGCCATGGCAATCCCAGGCACATTTCCATGTCTGGTGGAAAATGACTGAGAGCAGCCCTGCAGAGCAAGACTTGGGGATGATGGGTGATTAAAACCTCGCCGTAAGCCAGCAGTGCGTGGTCACAGCACAGAAAGACAATGAAATCCTTGTTTGCATCCAAAGGAGTGAGGGCAGCAGTTCAAAGGCTGGATTCTCACCCTCTGCTGTGCTCTGGTGAGACCCCATGTGGAGTACCGGGTACACTTCTGGTGCCCCCAGCATAAGAAGGACACGGAACAGTTGGAAAAAGTCCAGAGGAGGGTCAGGAAAAAGACAGGTGTGCTGAAGCACCTTCCATAAAAACACAGTCTGAGAAAGTTGGGGATGTTCCACCTGGAGAAGAGAAGGTTGTTTTGAAACCTCACAGCAACTTTCCATTATCTGAAGGGGGCCTAAAGAGATGCCAGAGAGGGACTCTTCATCAGAAATTGTAGTGATGGATCAAGGAGTAATGGGTACAAATTGGAAAACTGGAAATTTAAGTTAGATATAAGAAAGAAATTCTTTACTTTGGGGGTGGTGAGACACTGGAACAGGCTGCCCAGGGAGGTTATGTATGTCCCAACCCTGGAAGTGTTCACAGCCACATTGGAAAAAGCCTTGAGGAACCAGTTCTACTGGGAGATATCCCTGCCCATAACAGGGAGGGGTTGGGACTAGATGGTGTTTAAGGTCCATTCAATTTCCTTAACATTCCAAGCCCTTAGCAATCTATGATTTTATGACTAATTTTCTTCCCTGTTTTTTTATCACTTTGGGAAGTGCAGTTCACCAACACCTCCAATATGATTCCCTTTGTACAGTTGTATCTATTTTCTTATTAGCATAGTTATCCATTACACTAGAGAAACCATTTGATCTTTAATTAGTCCACCTGTTAACTGCTCAAATTCACAACACTTAGTTTTACCATAATAAGCTGATCTAACCATTTAAGGTCCTTTAAAGAGGAGATATTGTTGCTTATGACATGTGCATTGCAATATTTTTGGCAGTTTTGAAAGATGATATAGCAATTTATTATATGATTTCATATCCCCTCTGAAATATAACACAAGCTTCTGGTGGCTGTGAATCTGCCAAAATAACCAGGACTTTATAAATTCAAGTACCTCAGTAGCTCCAGACTTTGAAAAAAAATTGAAAGTGTTTTAACTACCTCCTCCACTACTATACTCATTTTATTTAAGAAATAAAAATATCTTGCTCAGTTATATGACATTTCAATTAATTTTTTTTACTTTGATTCCACTCAAAATTTAGTTTAAATTATCTATATTTGTGATTCCAGAGTGAATTACATTATCAATATTCATGGTTGTAGCCTGTTAACTGCTTCTGGAGATGTTGGATCAAAAGAAAACATACTCTTTTGTTTACAAAAGGTGTGGTTTCTTTATAGAGACACTTGTTCCTGTAAGTAAGGAGTAATAAACATTTGTGAAATCAAATGCTGTTTGTTTGTGTGAAATTTTGCTCAGAAATGTTTACATTTCAGCAAAATACAGAACTTGATGCATTTAAGTGGGAGAAAGATTTTGCCTATCTGATTAATTAACTTTTCATTTTAGAAAAATAAATTATCTGCTACATAGAACTCAATTACCTTAGAAAAATCAAGGTCACAAAATTGATGATGTTAATGTGTTATGGTCATATGAGCATAAGCTGTCTTCTCTTAAATGTTAAATTACATCCAAATCCTAGACTGTGAAAGGACCCAGACTTCTGTGAATTATTTTAAATAATTGATTATAGGGATTTATAAATAAATTTCCAGTTATTTATCCATCTAGCTATTTTATCTAGATCTATTTCTGACCTAGACATGTTTAAATATTTCCAGATCTATTTTACCAATAGTTATTCTACATATTGTATCTATAGACAAAAAGACATACATAAATGAATACAAATAAATCTCCATCTCTATTTCTATGATCTCTATCATCTATACCTATATCTATCTATCTATCTATCTATCTATCTATCTATCTATCTATCTATCTATCTATCTATCTATCTATCTGTGAAGTATACCTTATAAGAAGAAGAGTACTACCTTCTAGTTATCAGATTTAAAGGTATGGATATGGATCCATTTCTTAATGACGGTATTTCATTGATATTTATTGGCTCATGATTTCAGAAACATTGTTTTAAAAAAAAAATTGGAACTTTTGGACAGATCATGAGTCAACATATCTTGAAATCTGTACTCTGTTGCTATAAGTTATGATAGTTTTGTAGTGAGGTGAGTTCTAAAATTTACTGCAAATATCGGAAGTAAACATACAATTGAAATGTAGCTATTAAATGCATTTGAAGTTAACATTTACCACCATCTGTCATTATTCATGCATTTCCTCAAATTTTTAAATGAAGCATAGTTTTCTACTGCTGCTAATAGCTTCCATTTAGTGACTGACAAGACAAAGCTGCTACAGGAGGTAAAAAAACACAGTAAGTGATGTTGTCAGTGCCCCAGAGGTAAATAAATACTGCCTTTTCCATGATCTGACCTTTAGGCTGATTATGGGTATGGTTATCTTTGCCAGAAGCACACAAGATAGATTAAACCAAGCTGCCTTTTTAATACTGATTAATCCTGATGGAAGTAGGTTTGTTTAGTCCTAGGGAATGCAGAAAAAAATATTTGCCTTATCATCTGAGCAATTTTTAAAGTTATCTTTGATGTGAGCTAGGAAGTGCTTGTGGTTTGACTGGTCACAGTGTGAGAAATGCCACTTTTGTTGATATTTTAAATTGGCTCTTGCTTTCATGTTTGTACGTAATCCTTGTGATGGAGGTTTTGAATGATATACCCAGAGTACTAAAAAAAAAGTATTGGAAGACTCAGATTTTTTTTTTTTTTTTTAAAGGACTGGCTGCCAGACTTGCTTGTCTTTAATCAAAGCTTTTCCTTTAATTGAAGATGAACCCATCAAGATGCCTGGCAGTTTCACAAAATACAGTAAAACTGATTCTGTGCCAAGCAGACCTGTACAATCCAGTAAAAACCTCTCCAGCCCTCATCTTCCCATGTCTGTGACTGAATGATGGAATTGCTGAGGTTAGGAAATGATTGAACTGGGGAAGATGCATTATCTCTCTAGCATATGTAAATAAACAATTTGGAAGACAGCCTAAAGAAGACTGGATCATTTTCATACAAATCCTGTGCTCCCCAAAGAAATGCAAACAGCATGAATGGAATATTACTAACGGGAATAAAGCATGGGGTTATAGGAAGAGACAGCTAGAGCTGCTGGTGAAGAAGCACAAAGTCTAAGGAAGTCCAGAAGAGACGAGTCATCTCCAGGAAGAGCAGCAGCATAAGCAACACGTGTACTGTGTCAGCAGCAGCTGGGAAATCGGGCTGGGAACAGGACATTTGAATGGCAGACGATTAGTGTTGCCAGGTGGATGGATAAGAGGATGCAATGACAAGTTGTCTGCCACCCAGGCTGATTGAAGGCAGCGTTGTGATGGAATGCAAGCCATATGGCCAAATTGTATTCTTATTTTGTCAGTACTTGCACACATACAGCTCTACTGACAGGTGCCATATGAATGTAATGAAGCAGGGCACTGCTGGCCCCACACACATCCCATCAATGTGATTAGCAGTGCTCCTTGGGATTACATACCCGTACACAGCTAGGTGTTCCAAGTAAAAGCAATCTTGTTGCCTAGGTTCTTTCTCAATTCCCCCTTGCTGAAATTCTGTGGCAGTTTTATTGCCACGTAGCTGAATATTGAATGCCCCTGTGCTCTTCTTTACCACTCTGCCCTTTCTTTCTCTGCCCTATACTGCCTTGATATTTTCAGTTTTTCGTTGGAAAATTCTATTTCCTGCCCTACTTTTATCTCTGATGTCCCAAAAGCTCTAAAATACTCCCTTGTCTATAACTTCCAGATTTTTTTCTTCTAAATGTGATCCTGTATTCTATAAACAGCTGGTCTGTTTTCAACAAACCTAGAGATTTAAGCAAAACAAATTATAGTGATAGAGTGCTTTCTTGACACTGCTGTACTTTTCTGCTGTTGTGTGCAGTTTGTATGCAGCAGAGGTTTCATGCTTCATATTATGCAAATTAGGGGTGTGGAGGGATTGGGAATTTGTTTAATTTTCCCTGGTTATTTTTTAGCTTTTTGGGTTTTTTTTTTGTTTTGGTTTAGTTTTGGGTTTGGGGGGGTTGTTTGCTTTTGTTTGTTTTTGTTTGTTTTTGTTTGTTTTGTTTGTTTTGTGGTTTTTTGGGGGTTTTTTGGGGGGGAGGGGTTGGGGGTTTTGGGGTGGTTATTTTTTTGGTTTGTTGATTTTTGGGGTTTTTTTTTTTTTTTTTTTCCTGCTCACAGCTGACCCATCCTTGGGCATTTGTCTGAGCATCTTGGTGACAGAGATGACTCTTTCCCCCCTTTGTTGCATTCCTGTCACACTCAGCCCTGAAGAAAAAGAAAAAAAAGAAAATCAGAAAAAACACTAACAGAACTTCAACTTCAGCAAATAAGCCAAAGAATGACAAATACCTTATGACAACTAAGATGTTCTTCTTTTTAAAAACACAGTAGCTATACTTCAGACATGAAGATTTGGCAGGAAATTCAACATTTGGAAACCCACTGAAGACAGGGTAGTTTTTAGTTTCAAAAAAATAATTTCAGAAAAAAAGATTTTTTTTTAATTTGCAAAGTGGTTTTAAAGGATTGCTTCATTCTTTATGCCTTCTGTAGCATACAAAAGCAAAAGTATTGTTTTTTTAATCAAGTCTAGGTTAGCTCAATTTTAAACACAAGGTCAAAAATCTTCTCACTGATACCTATTAAACTGTTCTTATAAAACAAAATGATGCTTTGAAACAAAGCATTAATAGAATGTGGACTATAATGAATGTGGAGAGTAGCAGTCTGGATGCTATATGCTACAGCAGAATGTAGCAGCTAGAAGTGATGTGAGACAACATGAAAGCAAAACATCTTTAAAAGTAAAGCTTTCAAAATTAAAGCAGTTTTTCTAGTAGTAGAATTCTGAAAGTAGAAAAATTTTTTTTCAAGTATGCATATGATGGGACATATGTATGTACGTATTTAGAAGCAGGCTGATTTTGAAGACTTGTGTGAAGAATGATATAGTTAACATATTGATGTGTGTGTAATTGTACAACTGACTTTAAAGCTTCATTTTATAACAGTGATAACACATGTAGGACTCATTATGGGACCAAGAACATTACCAGAACAAAAGTGTAGTGTAAGAAGAAGAAAGATAAGTCCATTCTAAACAGCCACATGTCTGAAATTACTCACTTTTTTTTTTTTTTGTTCATGTTATGTATGTAAAAATTAGGTATTTGCAATAATACAACATTTATATTTAAAGAATGAAGGTCATATGTATGATGTGCATGTACTATATGTTTATATCTTCAAAGCAATCTGTATGTTTTGCTCCAGGTGCATTTTATCTTTGCAGAATACTGCAAAGTCCTAAAAGACTGCTTTGTCTGAACAGACATTAGAAGAAAGAAAAAAAAAAAAAGCTGATAATTATAGGAAGGTTGCTATACTTTTAGTGAATTTGGCTAATTTGTCTGAAATATTTCTTGGAAACATTGAGTATTCCCAATGAAGCTTAGTGACAAATATTTCAGTATTAAAGGAGATTTAGAAAACAGATAAGGGGAAAAAAACCCACTTAAAAAAAAATTAAAGAAAAACTCCTAGGAAATATAAAGGGGAGCACAGGTGTCAACCATGCACACTAATTGTGTGCATCAATAGTGGTTTGTCAATCCTTAATGCAAAATGATTGAGAAACCTAAATAAAAGATATATTTTTGACTGCCTGAGTTCTCACGGATAGTACAAAAAGGGCAGTGTTATATTTAACAGGAAATTGGAAACTGCAGGGAGTAAATAAAGATTACTTAAGTTTCTTGGACTCAGAAGAAAAATGGCACCTGTGTGTGACCATGATGAGCCTCAAATAGGTCAGTGGCAGCTTCAGCCAAAGCTTCTCTGTGGCAAGGATGCTCTCAGAAACAGAAAGGAATGGCTGTCAGCATCATCAGCAGTCACCAGCCATGAGATACAGGCAGAGCTGGAGGGAATCTTAGTAATTAAAGTCAAAAGTCAGAAGACTTTTGTTGTAAGGCCTAGAAGAAAGACGTTACTTACTGAGCATCTACCCCATTTACCAGTTCAACAGGGAAATCAGCCAAACAATATTCCTTCTGCAGATAGATTGAATAGAAAGAAGTATAAAACAATATAAATTAAACCAGGGTATAATCCTCATTCTGTTATTATTAAAAATGGAGCAATCATTATTACAGTTTCCACCATCACTTATTATAATAAAATACTATATTTGGGGATTTATTTCATTTTCACATTTCTGGAGGCTGAAATAGTTAAATGAAGCAGAAAGATTGCCAGATAACCAAAGCAAAGCTACCAAGAGAGAGTAGAGAGAAGTAAAATTTAAGTATTCCTGAAGCAATTGCAAAACAAAGTATTAAAATTATTAAAGATGTGAATAGCAGCATGCAATATGTAGAGGACTTCGGTCCCTAAATCGTGAAACCATGGAACTGAACCTGAGTTGAATTTCCAAAACTGATGACAGTAAAAGCCTTTGTCATTTACATTTCAATTACTTCAAAGTGTATGTGTTGATCTTTCATAGTACAAGTTGGTAAGTCTTTTGCTCTGCTATTGTTCCATTTTATCCATGAGATACTTGGCTTCTTTCTCTCTGATTCCTCATCAGGTTTTCTTTCTTGTTTTCCAGCCTTCAGCCTTGGAGTCAGAAATTTCATGTAAACAAAGTAATGTTTACAGAACTGTTATCATGTTTTTTGGATTCCTTTCTATGAAAGGACAATTGATGGACACTTTCTAAGACCAGTGGAGTTGAAGAGGTTGAACCTCAGTCTTCCAATCTGGTCTCCTTTTTAGAAAAAAGTTGTAGAAAAAATTAAACTTTCTCTTTTCCCGCTTTGACTCCGTGGTGATCACTGCGTCTCCCTCAGGACAGCATTGCGCAACAATGTGTCATTTTCTCTTATTGGTTGATGGCTGTTTTAATACTGAATTTTTATGAAATTCTTCTTGAAAGAGCATAAAAATATCTGTCACTGTCTTGAGGTCATGAGACCATACAGCCTCTATAGAAGGCAAAGGTCATGCATCCAGACAAGGGAAGAAGAGTAATGTTCATGAAATATGTGCTTAGAGTACCCATTTTTGAGGCTCATCATTCACCTCAGGGAGGGTATTTTTCATTTGCCATCTCCTTGCAGTCAAATTCTCTGAAAAAGTCCATCTACATTATTTACATGATAAAAAACAAGCAAACACACAAACTGAAAGAATTTTTAGGAGGACTGCAGAGAAAAAAAAATCTTTACATTTGCATTATTCCAAAACTACTTGAAAATATTGTAAGAATTTGTACGTGTACTTTTTTATCTATTTTATTCTTTATGAGACTCACTAATTTTGTCATCTTAAAAACAAAGATAGTGATCTAATTGTGCATTGTGATCTAATTCATGCATTGTGGACCAAGATTCTCTTGCTTATTTTATTCATACAGTTAGCAACACTGCCCAATAAGAAAATCTTGGTGGAAGTAAGATGGATTTATAGGTGTCTCAATACCTTGAAAAGAGAAAATAGAGATTGAGAATCATTTTTGTAGGAATAAATTGCCTTCTGCTGCTGCAGAGCTGGTAGATATTTCCCCTTTATTTCTAAGACTCGGCTAGACCTTGAAATAATAAAATAATGAACACCTTTTCAGTTAAATGTTTGAACAAAAATTTAAAGAGGAAGTGAGAAATGCTAATGTGAGACTGCTTAGAACAGCCAAACTGAAAAGCAAAGAATCTCCTTGAACCTTAAAGAGAGAGAAACGCAGAATATAGGAGGGATGATAATATATCTATATAGACATCATGCATTCTTTTTCCCTGCTCACCATTATAGAGAAAAAAAAATGTGTTGTGACAGAACAAAGGAGAGGTATTGACAGCAGAAAAATAATAAAGAAAACCATGTTGAGAGACATGTACAGTCCCTCCCAGAATGGCACACGGCAGTGATAACATGCTTGGGCTCAACAAATATCAGTCAAGCCTGAAAACTTCTTGTGATGGGGTTTCAGACAAAGCACAGCTCTGTTAGCCATACTGAACTACTACCTAGCTAAACTTTATGGCTGCCCTCTTGCAAAATGTGTAAATGTATGGATCATTCATGTATTGCTAAAGTTGTAAATTTTGGCACCATGATACACTAGATACTGCCAGAAGGACTCATTTGGTGTCTGAAATACTCTTGTTCATAAACCAATGTTTCTAAATAAAGGTTATTGCTTTGCATATACACTCAGAGCATAGGCAGAAAGAGTATTCAGGAGTCAGTAATGGTCAGCATAATCCAACTGAGTACTCTTGCATGAATTTTATCAAAACAACTGACTGGCAAGGAATCAATAAACCATGTTCTATGCCTGTGCACAGATATTTCTGCCGTTGATGATCCCTGTATGTCAAGAGCTTCTGGTTCACAGGCCCTCTAATTTCAACGTTCCTTCCAGGATTTCTGTCCTACGAAAATAAATATTGATTTTCTTGTTATTGATTTTAATGTTATCAGTCCAGTGAGGTAGTGTGATGTTGTGACATTCTGCAAACCTGCTAAATAGGATTTGTTAAAGGAAATAGTTTGTGAATAGACCTGAACTTACTGTCCTTATTAATGTCTATGAACTTAATAAATGATCTCATATGCTTTCTTGCTTTCTAAATATCAGAAAAAAGAACATTTCTGTTCTGAAATACTCACTTCTTTTGATCTGATTTTTGCTCAGTAATGTTAATTACTATCAATACTACTTTGTCATCAGACTGCCCACAAGTTATGTCTGCTGCTCACTATTCATTTGATGATTTTCTTAATTTTTTTTAATAAATAGTCATAGTTTTGGTTTTTTTTAATGTGACCTTGGTTTCATAAGCTTTAAGACTGTAAGAAATGTCATTCCGTTTATAAATATCTGCCTCTTAATTTTTGTTCTGTTTCCTTCTGTCTTTGGCAAAATCTGTTAACTATTCCCAAAGCTGTGCTGACATTGCCAATGATAGTAGCATAAAACTCCAACATGGAAATAAAAATAACATGTTTCTCTCTGTATTTTATTTCAGTTGGAAATCAGAGAGATAGTAGTAGGGTAGGAAATCAATGAATGCCAAATGAAGGAAAACAATGGGACTCAAGGGGGAAATATTTTGCAGTTTAATTGTAGACATTAGGACTGAAGAGACTAAAACCATTAGGTACTGAAGAACTAAAATCTGTGGGAGTAAAGGGCAATCAGCAACTCCCTGAGCTATTCACCATTTCTCGTAATAAGACCACAAAACAGTGCTGATGCTTTAGGCTGACCTCTTGTGCTCTGGGATAAGGCAGATCTACCAATACTGCAGAATAAATTGAAGTAACTGTAGTTGTGGTCTCAACATTTCCTAAAGCATTCACGTATTTTTCAGAGAAATACACTACTAATAATTTAGGATTAGGAATAATATATGCTGAATTTTTCTCTCATTGGATTTTCTGGTATTTCAATTTCAGAAATGCATCATGTTTCTCCTTTAAACTCCCTGATGGTCAGTAAATTGGATTTTTTTACAATCTCCTTGCAACAAAAAAAAAAAAAAAAAAAAAAAAAAAGATGGAAGACAGCCATCATTTTTCTAGTAAAAGGATATACAATATAACTACTAAAATTTTTTTCTTTTCAATTTCTTCAAAATTGAATTGAGCTTTTAAATTACACAAATTTAAGAGCAATTCAGAAAACCCTGACCAAATAACATAGGGGATTAAAGAATAAATAAATAACACATATTCTACTAAAGGTTTTGCTGAAAAGAATATAAAGTATAAATGATACATCTGTGCTGGCTTGAAAATGTTTACCAGAGATGACTGTAGCTACCCCTCCTAATTTTCTCCCAGGAATGCCTGAGGCAGAACTCCTGCCTGCTTTCCTAGGTCCTGACGGAAAGCCCAGGTACCATTTTTCTCTGTTTGTAGTACAGTGTTCAGGAATAATGGAACAGTAGAATATAGACTGACAAAACTGAGCATCACAGGCCATTTAAAATGTTTTCCTTGACAGACAAGAGGGATGTTGTACTGGAAACATCAAAAGGAAAAAAAAAAAAAAGCAAGATTAAACCAGAAAGAAATATTTTATAGTTAGCTATAGTTGGAAGACTTTTCAGCAGAAAGAACAACTGGTTTTATTTATATTGTTTTCTTTAATAAAATAGATTCTTTTCAGATGTAAAATTAAAGTTACACACATGGAATCTGACTGTTATTGCTCTTTAATGGGGTCATAGGGAATAACAGACCTATGGTGCATATAGTACTAAATATTTACTATAAACCCCTTTATTTTTACAAAATAAAAGGAAGTTGCTGCATATGATGGAATTGTGGTTATTTTTATCTGCTATGATACAGTAGAAAAAAAATCTTCATGAGAGAATTTATCTTCATGAGAGAATTTTGTCTAATTTTTAGAATTCAAAAATATTATTCAGGATCTGCCTCTACTTTAGTTTATTCTTTGACCTTTTTTCCTTCTGTATGTTGGCTACATGAAGAAATTAAAATGAAATTATTAACAATTTTAATATTTAGACCCATTGCAGTCACTTCTTGAACCTTCTTGAAGAATTTTCCTTTTTATAATAATAAAATGTATGGTTCCAAATATTTTCTAAGGTACAGATATTACACTAATTGGTAAAATTTTTACAGCATGACTGTATTAACAGGACTGGCATTGCTTTAAAATTGAAAACAAAATATGTATGATACAGAAAAAAAATTTCAAGTATATGATGTTTTTGTCACAAGACAAGTGCTTTCTTACATGTGTTCTTAGTGGTTTTTTCTTTAGCTACAGTACTTGTTGCCTGCAGGCTGTACAACAATGCACCTAATGGGGGTATCAACCTGCAGACTGAATTTGCACTGACCATATGAGAACACTGAGATTGAGAGACAGAATAATGAAGAAAAAGGAACCCTAGAAGAATAAAGTGAGTTTTTATTCCTGAATTTAGCACAGAGTTTTGTGGAGCCTTTTCCATACTTCACCTCCCCTGTGTAAAAGACAGAAGAAACAGGGGTTAAGCAATATTATATTATTACAATACTGCATATATTATATACGTAATTATACACATAATGCTGAAGTACTGTAAACTCAATTGGATAATGTATGTTCAAACTTGAAATTAATTTGTAAATGCAAAAACTTTTATAGTGAACAGAGTGACAACAGACTGGGATCTGTTTATTGGAGGGGTTCCATTCTCAGTAGGCTCCATTCTCACCCCATGCTCTTCAACATCTTCTTAAATGACTTCGAAGCAAGACTGGAAGAGACACTAAGTGCTGGTGACACTAAATCTAGAGGATAAAGAGACCCTGAAGAGAAACCTTGGCAAATCAGAGGGCTGGGTAATCACTAACTCTATGAAATTTAACAAGGGAAAGTGATGGATTCTGCACCTGGGACTGGACAATCCTGGTCATGTGTACAGACTGTGGGATGAGAGGCTGGAAAGCAGCCCTGTGGAAAGGGACCTGGGGATCTATGACAAGTTGAGCATGAGTCAGCAGTGCCCTGGCACCAGGAGGACCAACTCTGTCCTGGGATTTGTTAGGCTCAGCATCTCCAGCCAGGCAAGAGAGGGGATTGTTCTGCTCTGCTCTGCCCTGGGGGCAGCCTCACCTCCAGTGCTGGGGGCAGGTTTGGGTGCCACAATATAAAAAAGACATTGAACTATTACAAAGAATCCAAAGGAGAACAATGAAGATGGTGAATGTTGTGGAGGGGAAGCCATACAAGGAACTGCTGTTCAGCCTGGAGGAGACTGAGGGGACATCTCATGACACTCTTCAACCATCTAGTAAGGAGAAGAGATAGGGGGCAGGTACAGATTTCTTCCCTCTCATGACCAGTGAAAGGACCTGAGGAAATGACATTAACTGAGTTGTGGGAGGATTATGTTAGATACCAGGAGAAGGAGGTGGTCAGACACTGGAACAGTGCTTTTCAGGGAAGTGGTCACAGCACCAAGCTTGACAGAGTTCAAGAAGCATTTGGATGATGATCTCAGGCACATGGTGTTACTCTTGGGGTATTCTGTGCAGGTTCAGGAGTTGGACTTGATGATCCTTGTAGGTTTCTTTCAACTCAGCATATTTTATTATTCTAAACAGAAACAAAAACTATTACACACTTCAGGAAGAAAGCATAATCTTAAGAATCAACTATGTGCATAATCCAACAGGGAAACGTAAAATCTGGTAGTTCAATGGCGAGAGACTGGTTTCATTTGATTTTTAGTCTTGAATTTTAGTATGTGAGAAATTTACACAGTTAAACAGATAAAAGATGATCCATGAATCCATGATAATTCTTACAGGATTTACTCTAAGTTATATTTCTTCAGTCAGTCTTCAGGGTGTCTTGTAAACAAATATATATAGATACTGAAAACAGGATCAATTATACTATACTATAGCACTCCTGGAAAGAGATATTTATGAAGCCATCCATGTTCTAAAATATTTCAAGTGATTGCAGTTCCAGTGGTCTATTTAACCTTTCTTTCTGTTAGACCTCCTTTTTTTTTTTTTTTTCCCTGAAAAACAATACCTCTCTCCCTTGATATTTGATGTCATTATTCCTTCTCCTTCAAAATACCTTTTACATAGTCAAAGACCATCATCATGTTTCTAAACCTAGTAAACCTATTTTCTTCAACTTTACACAAGTTTGTTTTTCCAGGACCTATTTCCCCATTTGTTACTATTTCATGGACTATCATGAATTGGAGTTAATATTTCAGCTGAGATATTACTACTACTTAGAAGAGGAAATTGTGACTTCAGGGTTGTGTTTTTTTGGTTTTTTTTTGCAGGTAATAGACCAGTTCTTATCTCATTAACCTAAATGAGTTTTCATCATTAGTGTGATATTTTTGATTAATATATGCTGTGACTGTAATTCTGTCTTCCACCTTTTTAGTAATTTCTGCAGTGCTGCTGCCCAGACAGGTTTTCTACACCCTGTGGCTGTGCAGCCACTTACACCTAATTGAGTGTAAAACTTTGTGGGTTTCATTAATAGATTACATCCTAATTTTCCACACCATTTCTTGTATTTGCCAAGTTTATTTAGCTATATAATTCTTTCCTCCATTTTTTTTTAACTTTGTCAAAATTTAACTTTGTTTATGATTTTTATTATTAGAATACCAGTTTTACAGAACTGGTATTCTAATTATTTTTCATGATGTATTCTAGTTTAAGACAGTGTTGCTCTCTGGAAAACATTCTTGCCAGTTAGGTGTTGATATCATAATAGCTTAATTTTTCTAGATTTCTTATGAGAATCCCAGAAAGCTGGCAAAATCTTGCTGCAATGAAGATATATGCTATCTAACTTCCTTTCTATTCCCAAAGTCTATTATTCTGTCATAAATGAAAATTAATTTGGATTAATATGCTCTAGCCTTCAAAAAGTCATGTTGGCTGTTACTCTTCCTTTTATCTACCAGGTAGATAAATTTATTTTAGTCTGTGTATTCCACTGTTTTTCCAGAATCTGGTGAAACTCTGGACATGAATCAACAGTTGCACTTGTGTCACAATCCAGTTACGGAAGTTCTTAGAAATGCCTATGCCCAAATTAAGGTGCAAACGAGACCATATGCCAGTAACGATAGTATGGGTTTTATTTGATAATAAATATGAGAGAGAGAGAGAGAGGGGGAGAGAGAGAGAGAGAGAGAGAAAGAAAGAAAGAAAGAAAGAAAGAAAGAAAGAAAGAAAGAAAGAAAGAAAGAAAG